>KE505697.1:81162-96325 GCA_000441515.1 Elaeis oleifera
GGTATTGTACCTATTGGGTGTAATAGATCTATAAAGAAAATTAGATCAAATGATCAGGTAGAGACTTATAAGGTAAGGCTGGTTGTGAAAGGTTATAGTCAATACGAAGGTATTGACTATTAAAATTTTGTTTCGTCCATGGTCATGCTGAAATCCATCCGGACTCTACTTGTGGTTGCAACTTTTTATGATTATGAAATTTGGTAAATGGATGTAAACTATCTTTCTAAATAGATATCTTGAGAAAAATATCTATATAAAACAGTTTTTGGATTTCACATCTAGTGATAGTGATCACAAGGTCTGCAAGCTGCAAAGGTCCATATATGGACTCAAGCAAATGTCTCAAAGTTGGAACACTCACTTTAATAATGTGATCAAAATATTTGATTTCATCAAAAATGAGGAGCCATGTGTGTACAAAAAGATCAGTGGGAGTGCTGTCACATTCTTTGTATTATACGTAGATGACATCCTCTTGATTGAGAATGATATTCTCATGCTGACATCGGTCAAAGTATGATTTTCAAAAGAATTCACCATGAAAGACCTAGGAGAAGCTTCCTACATTCTTAGTATCAAGGTCTATAGGGATAGATCTAAGAGAATGATAGGACTCTCACAGGGAATATACATAGAGGAGGTACTAAAGAGGTTTAGCATGAAAAATTTCAAGAGGGATCTCTTACCTCTTGACATGGCATTCATCTCTCTAAGAAGGTGTGCCCTGACATATTTGAGAAAATCCAGCACATGAGCAAAATTCCTTATGCTTCGATAATAGGGAGCCCCATGTATGCCATACTGTGTGATAACTTGATATAGTCCTTATCGTGAGTGTCATGAGCAGATATCAGGTGAATCCAGATGAAGAGCACTGGATTGCTGTGAAGAACATCCTTAAGTACTTGAGAAGAACTAAGAATTTGTTCTTGATCTTTGGTGGAGGATCGAAATTAAAAGTGGAAGGATACATCGATTCGATCTTCATGACTAATGTCAATGATAGAAAGTCTACATCGGGATGTATTTTCTATGCAATGGTGGATCGATTAGCTGGAAGAGTTTCAAGCAGCCAGTCATTACATATTCGACCATGAAAGTTGAGTATATCACCGCTTCTGAAGCTGCTAAGAAGCTTTTTGGTTCAAAAAGTTCATTGTAGAACTGGGTATGATGCCATCAGATGCCATTGCATTATACTGTGACAACAACGGCACCATAGCCCTCTCTAAGGAGTCCAGGTCTCACCAGAAGTCCATGCATATAGAACGACGATTCTATATCATATGCAAATACCTCGAAAAAAAGTTTGTCGAGGTGCAGAGAGTCGACTCCACTCAAAATATGGTGGATCTACTGACTAAGCCTCTCAGCTAGCAGAAGATCGAAGCTCATCTTGAGAAAATGGATCTTAGGTATATGACCAGTTGACTTTAGGTCAAGTGAAAGTTTGTTAGATGAGTGCCTCAGAAGCTAATTATTGGTTGATATATTTTATAATTTTAGAGCTTAACTTTATACTTATAATATTTTTATTATTAATAGAAGATATTTTATTTCAATCATATTTATGCATCCATGATTTGTCTTAAAAATTAACAAAGATGATTTGTATATTCTCAAGGTGTTGAGAATTTGAGATATACATTATTAGTGGTTAGTTTTTAAATGCTCTCGATCAAAGAATCGTCATGGAGGACAGTGATCAATCCATTTAAATTGATGCATGGATTACCTTTTTTTGGATAGATGAGTCTCGGATCTGCAGTATAGGGACACTGAGGTGAAAGTGCAGGTGTTGTTAAAGAACAACTTACACTGAACGTGATCAACATAAGAAATCACTTGGATCTCTACTCACTCATCAGTGGTTATCTCGATGCTGCGGTGGTGTGAGTGATCCTTTGACCTATGGTGTCATTAACTATTCGCAGTGAGGCTACTGAGTTTAACTGCATGTTCTTTTAGTCCCTAGCCATTCAGGTTCTTACTATATATGTTGGCTACAGTAGGTTCAGATTCACTGTTAGAAGTAGAATGCACCTAGATAGAATCTATCGATCTTAGTAAAAAGGAAAAGTCCTATACAATTTGTGATATTGAGTTCAAAAAGATTTTGGTCAAAGCAAGTGTGAATACTGAAAAAAAATTTCATAGGATTCATAAGTGAACTCGAATCGAGCCAATCTGGCATATAACTGATGATAGGGTCTGACGAGTTCTCCATGACCTCAGTCAAATCGAGACTCACGATAGAAAGACTGAATCACACGATAACTGCACCTAGAGGTTCATACTTTCGTTCTACTGAGTTGCCACTATATACTACTAGGTGTCATTGATAGATTATGGAACTCATCGGGTGTTGTCTTGATGATCGATGATCCTCGAAGGACAGAGTTGAAATTGTTCCAACTCATCGAAAGGAGTTTCAATGATATTGTGATGGATCACAATATATCTCATTACTAAATATAATGGAACCTATGGGGTCATACATTAAGAGATTTAATCTTGAATTAACTAATTAGACTTATGAAATTATAATTACGTTAGAATTTAATGAAATCCTATTAGGTTTAGGAGAACCATGCTAGCACATGGTTAAATCTAATTTTTTCTGGACTTGGATTCCTTATTAGATAAGGATTAGATCAAGTTCATAGCCTTGAACCTAATCTAGATCCACTTTGATTTGAGTTTAGAGGGGCACCTATTTGAGGGCCTAAAAGGATTGGACTAAGTCAATGAGTTGGCAAACAAATCACTTTATTTTCTTCTTTGATATTTTTTTTGGTGTGGATTAATTGGAAAGAGAAGAGGAGAGGAGGTGCATGCCTCCTTTTCAATTTTGGAATGTCCAAGGGGCACATGCCCCTTTGGAGTTGGTGGAGAGAAAAGAGAGGGATGCACCCCTCTTTGCTTTGGCATGGAAAGAGAAAGAGAGAGGGTCAACGCCCCCTCTCTTGTGTGCATAAAAATCTTAAGGGGCGCAAAGGTTGGCGCCCCCTCTTCTTGCCTTATGGGATGAGGGCACCCCCTCATCTTGCCTACTAAGGTGTGGGCACCCCCTCTACTTGCCTTATAGGGTGTGGGGCCTTTCCAATTGGACCTAATTTTTTTGAAAAAAATCAAATTAAAAGGCAAGGTACTTTATGAGATAAGAACTAGTCTTTTTAGCCTGATTGAAGATTGATTTGGAATTAAGAAAGACTCTATTTAAGAGATGGTCTCTTAGGATTTGATGAAGAATTGAGAATTCAGATTTAAACCCCTCCCCATCTCCATGCCATCCTCTCCTTCTCCTCTCTCTTCAATGTCCAAGGGTTAGGTGTCCCACCTTCCCACACGTCCAAGTTGTTGGGTGATCTCTTCTACATCAAAGAATAGGGAGAAAGGCTATAGTTCAAGTGTTGAAATTATGGACAAAGATCAACTATTGATCAAAGATCCAAAAGATTGAGATTTATCTTAGAGAAGACGAATCTAGAATGAGAGAAAAGGTTCAAGATTGATTCCGGTAGATACCTATAAAGGCTGAATGCATGTGCGGCTCAAGAACCTTCAGATCTACGAATATCGACTGTGGTATATTTCGATCCGCGCAAGGTATTGAGATATAATCTCAATTTTTCTGCTTTATTTTCAGATTATATGCATGACTTAGATCCAGAGCTTGTATAGAATAGATTAGATCTATTGCATGCGAGATTAAAGGATTTAATCTAGATCTGTTTCTGTTGCTATTTCAAAATTATTTTGAAATCTATGCATGCTAGTCTATCTGTATTCTAACACGCTGTGTACTTCAATGCGGCCACATTAGAGGTGCACAACTTGGATGAAGCTGTCGCTATATCGGCCCCAAAGAGAGGCCTCCGTAATGAGCGATTTATCTACTCCCTCGATAAGACATATCCAAGGGATTGCATAGCAGGAAGATTGGGCATTCAACAGAAAGAAGCATGCGCGAGAGGATGCGTACCCACACCAAGCTACACCATAATCCTCCCGATTGATGAAAACTCCACATCCGAGGAGTCTACCTCGATGCTACAATAGCTATGCCCCACTAGCCATCCCTCGAGCCCAAATTCTTATGGAGATTAAAGGTGAAGGCTGCCTTCACTGACCTTCACTGATGAAGACCTCACCGACCTGACGGGATGAGCAGAAGTATTGCCGGTTCCATCACTACCATAGCCATGACACCGAAAATACCTCCAACTAAAGGATGAGATCGAAGCTCTCATCTGAAGAGGCTACCACCGCAAATACATCCAAGGGCAACGAGATCGAGCACCCAAGGAACCACCTCGATGCCAGTCCGATGGGAGGGACAATAATAGCTGATCAGTAGCCAGCATCATCAACCTGATATCTGGCTTCGAAGGCATGCAAAAAGTCATGCCAAGGGCCAATTAAAGGCCTTGATGAGGCGCTCGAACATGAAAGGCCTGAGGATGTCCGTACATATTGTAAGTAAAAATTTGTAAATTACTTGGCTTTATTAATGATGTTGCTTTGTTAAACCTCTACAGATTTTACACTCGCCACACGGTGTGACAACAAGGGCTAACCTCTCAGGGATCCTACTCAATAGTAGGGTTTAACCCTCCAGAGATCCCAAGTGCCACACAGCATGACAACAAGGGCTAACCTCCCGGAGGCCCTACTTAATAGCAGGGGTTAATCCTCTGGAGACCTCACGTGCCATGCGGCGTGACGACAGGGGCTAACCTTTTAGGGATCTCACACAATAGCAAGGGCTAACCTTTCGAAGGCCCCACATGCCATTCACTGTGAAGGGGTCAAGCAATGACTCAAACTCTTGGGCGCCTACCTTGGTGATAAGAGTACCCACAGAGGCCAATATGATAAAGGACAAGGCGACAAGAAAAGAGTTTGTGGATGATTATCCATGACAACCTTGGTTCGCTCCCTACTACCATGCAAGTTGAGCAGAAGCCACGTCAACTCCACTCTCTACTAACGGGCAGATCAAGTTGAGGTATCGATAACCTTGGCCCGCTCTCTGCTAGAATGCAGGTTGAGCGAGAGCCACATCAACTCCATTCTCTACCGACGAGCAGGTCGAGCAGAGGCATTGACAACCTAAGCCCACTCCCTGCTAGTGTGCAAATTGAGCAGGAGCCACATCAACTCCGCTCCCTGCCAACGGGTAGGTCGAGTGGAGGCATCGACAATCTCGACCTGCTCCCTGCTAGCACGTAGGTTGAGCGGGAGCCATGTCAACTCTACTCCTTATCGATGGGTAGGTCGAGTGAAGGTATTGACAACTTCGACTCAACTCCTACCGACATGCAGGTTGAGAAAAAGCCATGTCGACCCCAATCTTTGTCCATGGGTAGGCCGAGCGGAAGCCCTCAAAAAGATGTTTGGAACGGCACCAAACAAGATCGTAGGATATCCAGGCACCTTCGAAACTTGACAATTGGATCGGCGCTCCGACCCTGCAGAGACACCTCGACTTGAGGAGCTGAGATCTCTGGATGACAACTAGCAAGGCATCGACGATAGTAGACTTGCTCAAACCCGATCGCCCGCCTAGGCCCCCCCAGTCTGACCCTTTTAAAATGGGTTTGGACTATTATTTTCAGCTTGACTGGTCAGGCTAGGCTAAAAAATGGAGCCCGAATTTTTGAACAGACTGGACTTAGATTTATGTTAGCCCGACCCAGACCCAGCCCGGATCCAGATTTGTCTGTAGAGTATAGATCGTAGGTCCATAGCCCCCTGTATATACACCCAGCATAAAGTGTAAGAGCCCTATTCCTCTTCTTCTCAAGAATCCCAAGTCCCGACTCTCCTAGGTCCCAAAACCCTAATCCCTGATTCCCCGCTCCAGCTGTCCCATCCTCGATTCCCGACTCTTCGATGCCGACGCACCGCACTACCCATGAGGCCACGACCTTTAACTGCCTCTACAAATCCCGCCACCGCCTCCCCACCCCACCGACGGAGCCAAGCTCTTGATCTTCTACCACTTCCACCATTCCATGAAGGTTGTCTCCACCTCGCCATCGAGCTCCACACCATCAACATCGCCTCTGACTACCACCTTGCAACCAAGCATTGCCTTCTCTCTTCCTCGATGTGCTTGGCTCTTCCCGAGTCCTGACCAAGCTAGGGCTAGGACTTTTCTCGCTTGCAGTCATGCCTCCTCCTCGCACCTCCATGTCTCCTCCTTGCACCTCTGCGTGTCCCTGCCTCCTCTTCTTCCCAGTTCCCACCTCCTCTCCGCCTCTCAGGCCCCGGTGTCCTCCCCGCCTCTCCATCTTCTCTCAGTCAGTGATGTCGGCTCCGACAAGTAAGCGTGATTAATTTTGCTCATTCTAAATTATGATCATGTGCCAATTAATCAGCTGAATAGCTGATGAACGAATTTGAGAACTTCTTTCTTGAGAATCTGCTTGGATTTTAACTTGCCAATTAACATTTTTTTGATGGATTTTGATTTTCAGATTTGGGTATCAAAATATTTTATTGAAACATTATCTGAACCAAATTATGTGGCTTACTTCAACTAGTATAATTTTTTTTGAGACTATGAAGAAGATCTGAGATCGGATGATTAATGATCCTTATTAGAACAGATACTTATAAGAACAGATACTACATCTTTTTAGTCTCATTTTTGCTATTGTCTTGCTTTCCAACACTTCTTCCACTTTATTATATTTCTTATTGATTTTTTTTAAAATATTATGCTACACAGAACAAACATCAATGGCTAATGCATCAGTTGACATAGATATACAAGATGGATATAACAAACATCAATGGCTAGTGCATCAGTTGACATAGATATACAAGATGGATATAATGAGTATGATAGTCCTAAGCATCAGAAGTTAAATTCTAAAGTATAGGATGACATGGAGAGGATTACAAAAAATGATGAAGTGAAGGCCAAATGCAAGTATTGTAAAAAGTTATTTGTAGCTAGTTCTAACAATGAAACTTCTCATTTGTTGCATCACATAAAAGATGTCCTAAAAAGAGGAACGAAGATATTAGGTAATGTATGCTTAAAGCCCATACGTCTGCTGATGGAAGCACATCAGTAAAATTCATAAATTTGATCATGAAGAGTCTCGTAAATCACTTATTACCTTTTGGTGGCTGGAAAACATCCTTTTACCATTGTAGAGGAGCCTGCCTTCAGGTACTTTATGTCTGTGAATTGTTCGGAGTTTAAGAATATAAGTAGGCATACTGCGAGAAGAGATTTATTCTCCTATTATGTGAAAGAGAGAGAACTTGTCCAAGAAGAGTTGATGAAAGCTCCTGGTAGAATTTGTTTGACTTCTGATAATTGAAAATTTGAGCACACAATTGATAAATATATTTGTATCACCGCTCATTGGATTGATAGTGATTGGAAGTTGCAAAAGAGAATTATCCTTTTTAGGGCCTTAACTCCTCCTTTTGATGGATTATCTATAACAGATGAGGTGGCATTGTGTTTGGTTCAATGGAAAATAAACAATAAAATTTTTAGCATCACATTGGACAATGCATCTTGTAATGATTCTATGGCTAACTTTCTCAAATATCTATTTCTTGCAAAAAACTCCTTATTATGTAATGGTAAGTTTTTTAGATTCATTGTTGTAGCCATATTTTAAATCTCATTGTGCAGTGTGGTTTAAACATTATTGAAGATGTGACTGTTAAAATTCATAATGAAATCAAGTACATTAAAAATCAGTTCCTTGGGAAAAGAAGTTTTATGAAATTGCTACTAAGAGTTTCAATTGAATACAGAGAAAAATTGTATTGTGATGTCTGTGTGGATGGAATTCGACATATTTGATGTTTGATCATGCACTTTATTTTCAGAATGTGTTACAGCATTAGGCACAAAGAGATAAAATTTTAAGTTTGCACTTTCTAAAGAAGAATGGGAAAAAATAAGCATACTTTATAGATTTTAAAAGTATTTTATGAAGTAACATGTATGTTTCTGGCACTAAATATCCAACTTCTAATATTTATTTCAAAGTGGTGTGGAAGATTCATACTCGATTGTTGGAAGCAAAAAGAGGTCCATACAGTTTCATGTCTCACATGATTGATGAAATACCTCAAAAATTTGATAAGTATTGGGCTAAATATAATTTGGTTTTGTCTTGTGTGGCAATATTGGATCCCTGCTATAGGATATATTTTGTAAGCTATTGTTTCACCAAGCTTTATGGTGAGAGTGCTGAAGTGCATATAAAAAAGATTGTGTCAACCCTTTATGCTTTGTTTGATGAGTATAGAAGAAATACTTCGACCACTTTATCTAGTTTTGGATCTTCAATTCATTCAAATTCTTCAACTAGAATTCATGATGATGATGCTGACTTTAGTGATTACAAATAATTTATGAGCCAACTATCTGATCCTCAATCTGAAAAGTCTCAATCAGATATATATTTGGAAGAATGCAATAAGTATGATATATATAGTGAAATTGATGCTTTGGACTATTGGTATAAGAATTCATCAAGGTATCCAGAGCTTGCGTTGATGGCACGTGATCTTTTAACCATACCAATCTCTAAAGTTGCATCAGAATCAGCCTTCAACATTAGAAAAAAAGTGATAAATTCTTAGAGAAGCTCACTTAAATCAAGGACAGTTCAAGCTTTGATTTATTTTGAAGATTGGATGCATGCTAGAGGCTTTTCATTGGGTAATTATTTTGTATATTATTTAAATTTTTTTATTACTTGTACTTTTATGTTATAGACTAATTTATTTTCTATTGTTTTGATTGTATGAAGTATGAATGGGGATTGGATACATTAGGAAGTACTGATGGAACCTGGCTCCAAGCTCATTGGATGATGGATCATCTAGCTCTCCTGATGATGAGGTTGATGAAGAGGAAATGATGGTGTTGATATTTTTTAGGTAATTTTGTTAATTTATTTTTATTTGCTTAGCAAATATATTTTCTTTCTATCAAAAAATTTTTTGTAAGTATTGAGTCTCTTGATGTTTGCTTAGTTAATTTTAATTTAATTGATTTTTTTATATTTGAGATCTGCAGGCTCAAAATTTCAGATAGTAAGGAACAAAATGAGGAGGAAGATGTAGTTTGTTTTGATAGTGTGATTGTTCTACACTCTAGTGCTTATTTCCTTTTCATTGAGTCCAACAAGTTTGATTAATTCAATGTTGAAACTTAGTGCAACTTAGCACTTGATACCTTGATTGTAATTTTCCTTTAATACTTGCACTTGGTATTTTGTTTGATTATTTTCTTTTATTTAGCTTGATTATTTTCTCTTATATTTTATTTAAAAGTTTTCTTTTAATTCTAATATAGTGAGACAGAAGAGCTACATATACTTGTACCAAAAGTAGACCAAGGCCCAAAAACAACAAGAAAATATTGGGCCAATATAAAAACTGTTGGTTCAAATTTTTGTTATTCCAATTTCCAACAAACTAAATGAAAAAAAAAGCTCAAGGCCTAGTCCGAAAGCCTGAAACCCGATATATAGCGGGCTTGGACCTGAAAGAAGGCCCGAAGGCCGATCGGGCCAGACCTGTGTAGTACCCGACCCATTTGGACCTTGGACCAGGCCCAAAATCTCAGAAGCCCAACAAATATAAGCAAAGGTGGGGCATTGACTACTTCCTCCCTGAAGGATGCCGAAGACTTGAACTCCTTGACACAATGCTCCAGGATCTCAGCTTGGATCCATAAGGAAGAGCCTCCACTCCCTCGGGGCAGGGAAGGTCCGCACTAGGATCGATCGGTGTAGCTGGATCGCAACCTATGGGTGTCGGAGTTTAGGGCACCTTCGGGACTCGAATGACTTGCTCTAGTTTCAACTAGAAATTCCTAGCTTGCTTCAAGGTGTTGGAAATTGTGTCCCAAAGCTAATCGTTAGCCTATTGATAGTTGTGCTCATATTTGTACATTGTATATAAATATTTGTTAATAAAATTATTTGACTTTTTCATCATATTTTATCCATCTTCTTTGAACACTTATGTTGTGATGAAGTTTTTAAGACTATATTTAATCGATAAAGGAGTATTTATCATTTAGTTCTTAAAATATGTTCGCGATCAAATGATATGCTGTTAACAGGATGGTAGCGATGTTTAGAAAATCGAGTAGGATGTATGTATAGATTTCAAAAACTTTTCAATTGTAGTAAAAAATATTCAAATTAACCTTTTAACCCACATGCATTAGATCTTATCTAATCTTATCCAAGCTCCAAAGTAAAGACATGCATATAATCTAAAAAATAAATAAGAATGAGATCAAATCTCTATACCTTTATGCAGGTAGAAATTCATCGCTACCGATGATCTCAGATTCGAAGGTCCTCGAGCCGCACACATGTCCGGTCTCTACAGGTATCCACCGGGATCAACCTTGAATCCTTCTTCTCATAGTAGATCCTTCTTTTTCAAGTAGGATCTTAGCCCTTTAAAACTTTGATCAACTCTTTGATCTTGATTGTGAACTCAACTCTTGAACTGCAGCCTTTTCTCTTCATTTCTCACTGTAGAAGAAAGCCTCCTCAACTTTTGGCGTGTAGAAGGATGGACACCCAACTCTTGGGCATGAAAAGAGAAGAGGGAGAGAGGGTGTGGCGTGGAGAAGGAGAGAGGAGTTTTTATTTCACAAAATTCTATTCCCAAACTCTAAGAGACTGTCTCTTTAAATAGATCTTTCTTTGATCCAAATCAGGAACTAATTAACTTAAAAGGTACGTCCTTATCTCATAAAGATTTTACCTTTTAATCTGATTTTTCTACTAAAATCAGACTTAATTGGTAAGATATCAGTCTCTTTGGTAAGCATGTTGGGCGCCCCAGTCAGATAAGACAATCTGAGTGGGCACCCCATGCAATATAAGGCAGGTAGATAGGGCGCCAACACTTGGCGCCCCCTTAGGGTTTACATACACAAGAGAGGGGCGTAGCCCCTCTCTTTCTCTCCTTCCATGCCCAGCCACACGAGGGGGCAGGCCCCTCTTACATTATCCAAGGGGTTGGCGCCCTTTGGTCCTACCAAAGAAAGGAGGATTACGCCATCCCTTCTTTCCAATAATTCTACACATAATAAGGAGATCATGAGGAGATAATTTAGCCAACTTATTGACTTAATCCAATCCTCTTGGGCTTACAATTAGGTGTCCAACTAAATTTAAATAGATTTAGATTAGTTCAAAGCTATGAACTTGATCTAATCGAAGTCCCGAGAAGAATTAGGTTTAACTATATGCTAGCATGGTTCTCTTAAATCCAATAGGATTTCAATAAACCTAACCCAATTGGAACTTCATAAGTCCAATTGATAAATTCAAGATTAAATCTCTTAATATGTAACCCCATAGATTTCATTCTATCTGATAGTGAGATATATTGTGATCTCCATCACAATATCATTAAAACTCTTTTCAATAGATTGGAACAATTTCAACTCTACCCTTCGAGGATCATCGATCATCAAGACGATGCCCGCTGAGTCCTATAATCTACCAGTGACATCTAGCAGTATGCAGTGACAACCCAGTAGAATGAAAGTATGAATCCCTAGATGCAGTTATCGTATGATTCAGTCTTTCTATCGTGAGTCTTAACTTGATGGAGGTCATGGAGAACTCGTCAGACCCTATCGTTAGTTATATGCTAGATTGGCTCGATTCGAGTTCATTGATGAATCCCGTAAAAACTCTTTTTCAGTATTCACACTTACTTTAGTCAAAGACTTTCTGAACTCAGTCTCTCAAATCGCATAGGACTTCTCTTTTTCTATCAAGATCGATAGATTCCATGTAGATGCATCCTACTCCAAACAGCGAACCTAAACCTACTGAAGCTAACATACATAGCAAGAATCCAAATGGCTAGGGACCAAAAAAATATGCAGTCAAACACAGTAACCTCATTGTGAATAGCCAATGACACCATAGGTCAAAGGACCACTCACACCACTACAGCATCGAAAAACCATTGACGAGTAAGTAGACATCCATATGGTTTCTCATATTGATCACGCTCAGTGTAAGTTATTCTTTAACAACCACCCGCACCCTCACCCCAGTGTCCCTATACTACAGACTAAAGACTGACTCATCTATCCATAAAGGAGGTGAACTGTGCATCGATCTCAAATGAATTGATCACTGTCCTCCGTGATAATCTTTTGATCAGGAGTATTTAGAAATTAACCACTAATTAATGTATGTCTCAAATTCTCAATACTTTAAGAATATACAAAAATCATCTTTGTTAATTCTAGAACAAATCATGCACGCATAAATATGATTGGAATAAAAAACTTTTATTGATAATAAAAAATTATAAGTACAAGATTAAGCTCTAGAATTACAAATACAGCAGTCAATAATTGACTTCTAGGACACAAATCTTACAAACTCTCACTTGACCTAAAGTCAATTGGCCATATACCTACGACCCATCTTCTCAAGGTGAGCTTCGATCTTCTGCTGGCTGAGAGGCTTGATCTGCGGGTCTGCCATATTTGTACAGAGTCGACTCTCTGCACCTCGACGAACTTTTTCTCGAGGTATTCGCGTATGATGTGAAACTGCCGCTCTATATGCTTGGACTTTTGGTGAGACCTGGGCTCCTTAGTAAGGGCTACCATTGTTGTCACAGTGCAGTGCAATGGCATCACACCCAGCTTCGCAATGAACTTCTTGAACCAAAAGGCTTCCTTAGCAGCTTCAGAGGTGGTGATGTATTTAGCTTCCATGGTCGAATCTGCAATGATCGGCTGCTTCGAACTCTTCCAACTAACCACACCACCATTACACAAGAAGATACATCCTGATGTAGACTGTCTATCATCGACATCAGTCATGAAGTCTAAATCGATGTATCCCTCAACTTTTAGCTCTGATCCTCCACCAAAGATCAACAATAAATCTTTAATCCTTCTCAAATACTTAAAGATATTTTTAACAGTAATCTAGTATTTTTACTTGGATTCGCCTGATATCTACTTGTGACACTCACGATAAGGACTATATCGGGTCATGTATATAACATGACGTACATGAGACTCTCTATTGTCGAAGCATAATGGATCTTGCTTATATGCTAAATCTCCTCAGGTGTGTCGGGACACATCTTCTTAGAGAGATGAATGCCATATTTAAGGGGCAAGACCTCTGTTGGAGTTTTCTATATTGAACCTCTTTAGCACCTCCTCTATGTACATTCGCTGTGAAAGTCCTATCATCCTTTTAGATCTATCTCTATAGATCTTTATATCAAGAATGTAGGAAGCTTCTCCTAGATTTTTCATGACAAACTCTTTTGACAATTATACTTTGACCGATCTCAGCATGAGAATATCATTCTCAATCAAGAGGATGTCATCCACGTATAATACGAGGAATGTAACAGCGCTCTCATTAATTTTTTGTATACACACGACTCTTCATTTTTGTAAAATCAAATATTTTGATCACATCATTAAAACAAGTATTTCAACTTCGAGATGCTTGCTTGAGTCCATATATGGACCTTTACAGCTTGCAAACCTTGTGATCACTATCACTGGATGTGAAACCTAAAGACTGCTCCATATAGATATATTCCTCAGGATATCTATTTAGGAAGGCAGTTTTCAAATCCATCTGTCAAATTTTATAATCATGAAAGACTGCTATGGCAAGCAGAGTTCGGATGAATTTCAATATAGCTACGGACGAAAAAATTTTATGATAGTCAATACCTTCACGTTGACTGTAACCTTTCGCAACTAGTCATGTCTTATAGGTCTCTACCTTACCATCTAACCCAATTTTCTTTATAAATCCATTTACACCCAATAGGTATAATACCTTCAGGTAGATCTACTAAGGACCAAACATGGTTGGAATGTATGGAGTCAATTTCTGACTTCATCACTTCCATCCATTTCTCGGAGTCTATATCTAACATTGTCTCATCGTAGGTCTTGGGATCATTCCTAATGTCCCTATCTTCCACAAGGAATGCTTCCTCTAAATCCTCTATAATAATACCTAAGTATCTTTCAGAAGGATGGGAGACTCTACTTGATCTACGAGATGGAGGAGGTATCACATCTACTGGCTCATTACTGGGTTCAGATTCTTGGACTCGATGCTCTTCAAAGACTTTTCTTCGAGCTCAATCTTCTCCTACTGCCTCCATCTTAGATAAACTCCTTTTTCAAGAAGATGACAGCTCACAATCACATTGTGATCTTCAGAAAGATAGAAGTAGTATCTCATAGTTTCTTAGGATACCCTATAAAGCGAGCTCTAAAGGATCTAGCCTCTAACTTATCCGTCTGCTGTTGCTTGACATGAGCTAGACATCTCCAAATCTTGAGATATCTAAGAGTTGATTTCTTACCATGCCATAACTCATATAGTATGGTAGGAACGAATTTGGAAAAAATCTGATTCAAAAGATGAATCGTAGAAAGCAATGCATGTCCCTAGAGAAAGACAAGAAGGTTTGTGAAGCTCATCATGGACCGAATCATATCTAATAGGATCCGATTCCTCTTTTTGATATCCCCTTGAGCTAAGGCATCCCTAGAGATGTCCACTGTGAGACTATGCCATAATTCTTGAGATAGGCCCGAAATTTTTTATTAAGATATTTTTCTCTTCGATCTGATCGAAAAACTTTTATGAATTTTTCGATTTATTTTCTACTTCATGTCTTAACTCTATAAACTTTTCAAAGACTTCAAATTTTTGATGCATCAAATACACAAACCCAGACTGTGAATAATCATCGATAAAAGTTATGAAGTAGATATAGCCACCCCTAGCTTGTACATCGAATGGACCACACACGTCAGTGTATACCAGGACTAATATCTCAGTGACCCTTTTCCCTTGTCCCATAAAGGACAGTTTGACCATTTTTTCTTGAAGATACGATTTACAAATCGGATAAGACTCGAAAGTTAATGGTCCGATAAGATCATCTTTCCCTAGTTTATTGAATCTGTCCTCTCCAATATGGCCCAACCTAAGGTGTCCCAAATACTTTTGACTAATCTTATCTCTAGATCTCTTGTACCCTATGGCATTCATTATTTGCTCATTAATATTTATACTTGCATTCATATGCAAATGATAAAGACCGTCAATCAAGAAAG
>KE505697.1:121884-133958 GCA_000441515.1 Elaeis oleifera
CCATGTGAACTTTAGGAACAATTAAAAAAAAAAGCATCCTCGTATCATTCCATCGCTAAAGTTTCAAAATTTTTTGCTTGATTGAAAAAATTGAATAAAATAATATTAATAATTAATTATAATTAATTATTATCAATTTAATTTTTATTAATTTTTAATTTTATTAAATAATATGATGATATTTTATTGAACGATCCAAAATCCACGTGGTAGTACAGTTATAACTAATAATTTTCCCTTCCCTCGCTCGGTCCGGCCCCTTCCATCCCATCCGTTGGGCCCAGACGCAATCCCGGCCGTCCACGCTCCAGATAATACATCGGATTATCTGTGGATCCCGGAATCCCACCACCATCACCATCGCCGCGACTGTGTCTGTTTCTGAGTCGCTGTCTCTGGGTCGCTTTTGTTATGGAGAGCTGGGGCAGAGAATGGGGTGCTCATTTTGAAAGCGTATCCAATTTGGAGTCAAGCTTGATCCTAGGGTTTTGAAGGAGAAGGGTAATGGTGGAGGCGGCGAGCTCCTGCGGGGACGCCGAGGGGGTGGAGCTCCTCTTGCCGGAGTCCGGCGAGTGGGACCGGTCGTGGCGGCTCAACTTCGAGGGGTTCCGGCGATCGGAGCGTAAAGAGAAGCCCTCCTGCAGACTCCAACGCTGCTTTGGCGTCTTTGGTTCGGTTCAATTCTTTAACCTTTGAATCCTTGTGCCTTTTTTTAGATTACATGTTTGGTTTGACGTGGTTTCTTGGGTAATTCCGTTTTTTTGTTGTCTGAAGAACTGACAAACTGTTTTATTCGAAGTTCTTCGTCAGTCCATCTTTTATAGATTTTTGGCAATTGTTTAGTTGGTGTTGAATAAAGTCTTATTGTGAGGTGACCGTTTTCAAGCGACCGTTTTTCTGTCCGTGTGGGAGTGCTTTGAGATTCGGGCTCTGGGCATTTTGGGTGTGATCACTGGCGATCCAGTCATCTGTCGTCGCCGTCGAGGGTTGTGAAGATGGCGAGTGACCCGCGAGACCATCCAAGCGTATCGAGGGGTGGAGATCGGCCGGAATCCAGCTAGAAACGGGTGGTTCAAGGGTGGACGGTGTGGGTTTCGCTGGAGCCGATGCCGGAGGAGGTTGCGGTGCTTTCCAGGTGGTTCCCAGAGGTTGCCGAGGCCCCGACAGTGGCTCTGAGGGAGCGATTGCAGCGGTGGCCGCAACCGCGGTGGTGGGGAGGAGTTTGGGGCGGCGGGTGACGCTGGATCTGGTGGCAAGGGACTTCCGGCTCCGTGGGGGGTTAAGGGAGAAATCTCGGCGTTTGGGCTTGACGGGGCTTGCTCCTCTTCCGGTTTGAGGACCCAGAGGAGCGAGACTGCGTCCTCCGACGGCCATGGGCCGTGGCCGGTCAGGCTCTGGCCCTCGAACCTTGGCGGCCTGGCTTCTTTCCGGTGGAGGGCCGATCGTGAGCGCCCTAGTTTGGATCCACCTCCCATGACTCCCGGCTGAATGCTCAGAGGAGGAGGCGCTTAGGGAGGTGGTGCGGCCGCCGGCGAGCTTATCTTCGTCGATGACTGCATGAGGGACAGGCGCCAGCTGGGTTTCGCCCGTGTGTGCATCAAGATCTGCCTTGGCCGTCCGCTGTGGCGGGAGGTGCTGGTGAAAGGGCCTCAAGGTCCATTTTGGCAGTGCTTCGTCTTCGAAGGGCTGGAGGGAGTTTGTCTTAGTTGCGGTTTCTTCCACTCGTCGGGGAAGTGCTGCCAGGCGGGAGGGCGTTGCGGTGGCCAGCTTGCGCTCAGACAACGTACTCTGGGCGGAGGAGCTGGGAGGTGACCAGGGAGTTGTGGGGCCACCCCTTGGGCCCTGGCTATTGGCCATCCGACGGCGGGAACTGGGATGGGAGGCGGCGGCGGACGGGAGGAGGAAGGAGATGGGGTCATCTCACCCTGAGTCTTGGGCGGTCAACTCGGGCCGGGCAGGGCGGCTGGGGACTCGGTTTGGTGAACTCGGAGGTCGGATTCGACAACTGGATCCAACCCTCCAAGGTTGCACGGTGGAGATCCAGCGTGAAGATTTCCGCTGGGGGCCCTGTGGACTGTGGGCTGGGTGCAAACCATTTTGGCCCGCTGGCATGTCCTGGGCCTGCAGGCAGGGTCCCGTGCGGAAGTGCGTTGGGCCTCGATGGGGTGGGCCCGTTACCTGGGTGGGTGTAGGCCGGATCCAAGGGGGAGAGCGGGGCGGGCCGCACGGGGAGCAGGCTCGACCCAGCCCACGCGGCTGTGGGCCTTACCCAAGGGGAGCAGCGGGCGGGGCTGCAGGCCAGCCTAAGCAAGCCGACCCTTGAATTTGATGTGGGTCGGGTTCCTTTAAGGCCTTCTGGGTGGGATTTGGGCTTGGTGGGTTCTAAAAAAGTGGAAATGAGAAGCCCAAGGCCAAGGGCAAAGGAGTGGCCTCCTTTTCTATTGGAGTGGAGGCGATAGAGGGAGCTGGGGGATCTGGGGTCTTCGTTTTGCTGCCAAAGCCCTAGAGGAGGCGGACGAGGGCCCACTGGTGCCCATTGGTGCGAGTCAGGTGCCGGAGAGCCCAATGAGGGGGGACGTCGAAACAGAGATCGAGGCATGAGATGGAGGACTTCATCCCCGGGGATGAGGTGGAGGGGGCCTGGTACGTATGGATGCATCGGTTGTGGACCAGGACCCCACTCATGAGGCTGCAGTGGATAGACTGAGGCAGGCCATCCACGACAAGGGGGTGTTCATGGTGATAGTGGATCCGATGGATGATGAGGCTGGGATAGATTCTCAAGACGAGGGGTTGCTAGTGCAGGCCTCCTTTCTAGCGAGTCTTCTCCATAAGACTTTTGCTCTGGAGCTTTTAGGGTGCAGGGAAGCCCTCCTTTCGATCGACCTTTGGCCGACTGGTCCAGCAGTATAGTCCGAATGTTTGTGTTTTGAGTGAGACTCGACTCTCCAGGACCGGATTGGCCCAGGCTAGATGCCGGATCCTTTGTTTTGGAATTCCTATGTAGTGAAGTCCCATGGCTTATTCGGGGGCATCTTGGTGATGTGGCACCACGGGTCGATCAGAGTGGATGCTTTCCACAAATGCGAGCAGCAGGTGGCACTAATCATCTCGGACCATTCTGGTGGGCCCTGGCTTCTGTCTGACGTCTATGTGAGCACTGACTATAGGGAGCGGAGGGTGCTCTGGGTTGAGAACTCTAGACTTCTGACACAGGATTTGCCTTTGTGGGTGGCTGGTGACTTCAACACATTGTGGGCCCCCATGAGAAGCATGGAGGCAGACAGCAGGGGGACAACATTGAGTCTAGAGAATTCAAAATTTTATCAGCAGCACTGGTCTAATCGATCTTGACTTTGTGGGTCTGAGATTTATCTAGTATAACAACCAGTTAGGGTCGGCTCGGATTTGAGAGAGGATTGATCGAGCGCTTGCTTCTACGGAGTGGATCCAGCTGTTCTCGGGGTACCGTGTTCAGCATCTGCCTCGGGTTGCCTTGGATCACTGCCCGATTCTCATTTCGACGGATGGTCTAGACCTACTCAGGGGCTCTTTTCGGTTCAAGAAGTTTTGGATCTTCTATTCGAGATCATGTGACTTGATCCGGGAGGTGTGGAGGATGCCTGTTCATGGGGACGCGAGGCACAGGGTGACCCGAAGGCTTGAGTTAGCTCGATGCAGACTTCTCAAGTGGAACCGCTTGGAGGTGGGTGATATTTTCGATAGATTGAGAAGATGGAGGCGGATATAGCAGAGCTGCAGATGAGAGAGGACCAGGAGACGGGCTTATAGGAGCCGGTGATGGGAGAGCTTCGCAGTAGGTTCTTTGAACATCACTCGTTATTGAGGCAACAGGAGATCTTGTGGAAGTAGAAATCTAGAGTCCAGTGGATCCAGGAGGAGGACTGGAACACCAGATTCTTTCATCACTCTACCATAATCAGGAGGTCCACGAACCGTATCAAGCAGCTGCGGAAGAGTGATGGCAGTGTTGTGGATGACAGTAGAAAATTCGGAGGGAGATCTCCAGTTCTTCAGGGACTACTAGACGGCGTCGCTGGGAGAGGACTATCCCATCCCAGGAGCCCAGTTTGTGACTAGTATCTCTGAGCAGGAGAATGGTATCCTGACCAGCCCGATGTCTGTTGAGGAGGTGCGGGGGGAACTTTGGTCCCTTAAGGGGGACAAGGCCTGGGGCCTGATGGATTTCCCTCGTAGTTCTTCCGTATATACTGACCGATCATTCGTGACGAGGTGGTGGAGGTGGTGCAAGTGGCCCTACAGTCCAGGGGCATTCGGTGGAGTGGAAACGGACCTTGATCATCCTTATCCCGAAGTGGCCTGACATCTCGATCCCAGGTCACTTCAGACCAATCAGTCTTTACACCACTCTCTACAAGGTGTGTGCTAGGATTTTGGTCGAGCGCTTGAAGCCGTTGATGCCTCGCTTGATTAGCTCGGAATAGGGAGACTGCGTTGGTGGTTGGTCTTCTTACCGACAATGTTCTACTTGCCTAGGAGTTTATGCATGATCTTTAGAGAGCCCCTGGTCGCCGCAGCCTTATGGCGATCAAGCTGGACGTGGAGCGGGTGTACGATCGAATGAGTTAGTCTTTCCTCTGTCAATCGCTCCGGGAGCTGGGCTTCTGAGAGAGGTGGATCGGCTGGATCATGGATTGCGTGGAGGCTTCGAGTTTTGCCATTCTTTTTAATGACACCCCGACGGAGTTCTTCCACTTGTCTATTGGTCTACGGCAAGGTTGCCCTTTCTCCTCTTACTTATTTATCTTATTTGTTGATGCCTTGTCCAGAACGTTGAGAGCAATGGTTCAGAGGCAGGCCCTGGAGCCATATTGGCCTACCCCTGGGGCTCATTTGCTTTTGCACCTTTTCTTTGCAGACGACTGCCTCCTTATTAGGCGTGTCTCGACCCGAAACGCAGAGAGCCTTGCTTCTATTGTCGGAGCCTATGGTCGGACGTCTGGGCAGATGGTGAACATTCAGAAATCTACTATCATTTTCATCCCCAGGACGAAGTCCCAGGTGAGACTGGCGATTCGGAAGAGTCTGGAGATCCAGGAGTAGTTAGGGAGCCTAACCTACCTCGGAGTCCTGATCACGGGCCGTCGCCTGCGGAGGGTGGAGTGCAGACCCATGGAGCAGTGGATCCAAGAGCGTCTGCAGGGATGGCAGGCTAATGCCCTATCTTTGATAGGCAGGATGACTTTAGTGAGGTCGGTGTTGAGCTCTATTCCGATGTATCTCTTGGCTAACACGATCATGTCGATTTCATGTCTCAGAGGGCTGGAGCAGCAGTTTCTCAACTTTTATGGAGATCCGGATGGGATCGGCATCGGGTCCACTTGCCATCTTGGGAGGTGGTTTGTCAGTTGGTGCGGGATGGAGGTCTCGGAATCCATTCCCTGTTGGCGAGGAGGGAGACCCTGATTGCCAGCCATGCAGCCAGATTTCTGATCCAACCGGATTGTCTGTAGAGTAGGGTTATGAGGACTCACTACGGAGTGTGGCGCTAGGGGGCCCCCATCCAAACTGTGTGGGATTGCTCCTTTATCTGGAGGGAGATCTGTGCTCGTGAACCGGATATTATGGATCGGGTCAGATGTTAATTGGGCATGGGTGCTCGATGGAGGTGGTCCAGGATGCTTGGATTTTGACTCTTCCTCTCTCCCACTTGCCGACCTTCTTCAGCAACGAGATGGGTGACGACATGCAGGTTTGTGACCTCATTATTAAGGATGGTACGCACTGGAGAGCGTAGGAGATCACTCGGCTTTTAGGTGGCCCTCTTGCTGATCGGATCCTCACCATCTCAATTTCTGTGCACCTCAACCAAGACGTTAGGGTGTGGGGTCGTTCTTGCTGCCTGAGTGTTCCTCTGAGGGACCTCTTCCTGATGTGCAGTCCAGCATCGACCAGGAGAATTGAGGCTACGTGGACTTGGAGAGTTGTTGCTCACCCTAAGGTGAGGCTTTTTCTCTGAAAACTCGCCTGGAATTGCCTTCCGACTCGGATACTTCTCAGGGACAAGGGCATGGAGATCTCGAGCTCGTGTCCGATCTATGGTTTAGAGGACGAGTCAGTTGAGCACGCCATTCTACGTTGCCCCAGGGCGAAGATTATCTGGAGACAAACAGGCAGCCACCCATGGGAGTCGAGTATGGATTCATGGTTGGTCTTTTCTTACTCTTATCCGCCAGAGCATCATTGACAGGATGACTGCAGCAGGTGGTCGGATGGCCTATATCGCCTATCAGATCTGATTTTCTAGAAACAGCGTGGTCTTTGAAGGCGACGTAGTTCCTGCTCATCGGATTCTGGAGAGAGCTATCTGCCTTGTTGTGGAGTACAGTCAGTTTGACATTGCTATCCTGTCCCCTGGCAACCCCAATTCCTGGAGCTCCCTTGCTGCCCTGACAGCGACCCGCACAGTTTTATCCATCTCCTAGGAGCCTCTTCCCTCGAGATTTGTCAAGGTGAACTTTGATGGTAGTGTCAGAGACGGGAGGGCGGCGTGGGCTTCATCATTCGCGGTCTTGATGCTAGACTTTTGACTGCTGGTGGCTCTTACCTTGTTAAGCCTTTGCTCCAGAAGCGGAGCTTCAGGCCGCCTGGATGGGCATCACCTTTGCCAGACAGCAGCTTCAGACAGACAGGATCTGCATTGAGGGTGATTCTGCTATCATCATCACTTAGATCTAGGGAGGGGCGAAGCACCTAGAGGCTCACCCACTTATCCGGGACGTCTGGACTTCTTTCCATCATGCTACTGCGATCCAGGTGCGGCATGTCTACCGGGAAGTAACACTGCTGCAGACTGGGTTGCGGCTTTTGTGGTGGAGTATTCTAATGATTGGATCTGGAGACAGGGTGATGTTTGTCTCCCGACCCTGCGAGACCTTTTGTACCTTTATCTCTTGGGTTGTTCTCGCACCAGAGTGGTGTGACTATCCATTTGTACCAAAAAAATAAATAAATCTTATTATTGATACAGCTTGCGAAATTTACCCTTTTACTCTGGGGACTAAGAAAATTTCCCATGTGTTTCCTCTAAAGAATTTGTTGTGCTATTTTCTTTTATAAAAAAATCTGATGTGATGATTTTTTTCTTGACATTTTATTTGCATAGGATGGATACTTGTCGACTGATGTTGTAAAATTTGAGGGAAGCAATCAAGTCATTAAAGCAAGTGAAGGACACATTCCAAAAATCACTCTGTTTTTAGTTAATGCTGGGTGTCTGCTTTTAGCATTTTATTATCAAAAAAACAAAACAAAAAAAAACCGTTTCCCTTTTGTAACAAAACCATCCGCTATCTTTTCTGTGAACAACTTAATACTATAACTTGAAAAGGCCTTGTTGGGCTACAATTATCAAGTTTTCAATGTAATAGAGCAAAACTTTAATGGTCAATAACCTAAGGAATGCCCCTTTCCTCATGATATCACTGGCAAACTCAGGATTCAAATAATAGCCTAGCTTTTTCAACATCCGTTAAGATGTGTTTCCATCATTCCTCGTTGAATTAATTATATTCTTTAACAGAACAGCCATTAGAGATGATCTAAGATTCATCTTTCTTGAGCTATCTAAGCAATATTCAATGCATACTCCATTGCTTTTAGCACACAGGTGAACCTTAATTGTTTTGATGGTTTCTTTGAGTGGTTGGTCTGTACAGAGTCAAAGAAAGCCCATAAGAATGCATTTTTTTGAAAAATTTCATCAAAGAATTATTTTCTTAATGCCATCTAAATCCACATAAACTCCTTTTTGTGATCTCCATATACATGTCTTTGTTAAATGATTTTCTTAGGTGTTGCCTTATCAACCACTCACTCCATTATATATCCAACATTGATGGTTCTTTTGTTCATTAGAGATGCATTTGTATGCCTCTAAACAAATGAATTTCTTTACATCAATGTATCTATGTACATTTTGATGGCAAAGTACCTCCTTTTTGTGTGGAAGCAGGTCTGGATACATTTGAACCATAATACAGCCAGATCATAATTTTGTCACCATAAAGTGTCCTTTCTGTGATAAATTGAGGTATCCATAAGAAGCCTTCAAAGCATTTAGCTTTTACTTCTTAGGCATTTTAGACTTTGCTGATTGTTATTAACTCTCAACTCAAGTGACCCACCACATATTTCCATGCCAACTGGATGTGTTTGAGTACTGCGTTGGCAGGCCTTTTAATTAGGGAAGTTGATGAGGGAATGTTGTTTCATATGCATAAATAAATGCTGATGATTGCATTAATAATTTTTGTAATATGGATGTTAAATTGTGCACCTCACCCTTCTTCTGTTTCTAGAAGAAGATTTTATAAAACCAGCCAAAGTGAGAAATAATTTTGTTGGTTCCATGGATCTTTAGCATCCATTGGCTAAAATGCCTCACAATCCTTGAAAATTTGACAGCAGTTTTCTCATTTGATTTTATTCATAAATAATTAATTTATTAACCGATTGGCTTATGTTTTAATCTCCAGAGTTCGGAATTGCCCGTAATACATGATGCGAGCTGGAATGAGTGAAGAATGTTGAATTGACATTTCTAAATTTGCTTGATGTGCGTAGGTACTGGAGATGTTGTGGCAGAATATTATCAGCAGCAGGTGGAAATGTTGGAGGGATTTAATGAAATGGATGCCTTGGCTGATCGTGGTTTTCTTCCAGGAATGTCAAAGGTTGGACTTAATACCTATTACAGTCCTTTTTCTTTAGGAAACCTCTTGGGAAGCTGGGTTGAAGAAATTTTCTAGTTTCCAGTAGTAGGTCATGGACTGACATAATTGTATTGCATATAGGAAGAACATGAAAGGGTTGCCAGAGGTGAGAAAGAGCCATCCATATATCAAATATTGCAAACATGATTCTCTTTGCTGCAAAAGTTTATGCTTCAATAAGGAGTGGTTCACTGGCAATCATTGCATCTACATTGGATTCACTTCTTGATCTGTTATCGGGTTTTATCCTATGGTTACTGCATTATCTATGCAAACAGCAAATCCTTACCAATATCCTATAGGGAAAAGGCGCATGCAGCCACTGGTTAGTTCTTTGCATTATTATTTTACAAATCAAATTGATAATCTCCAATATTTAACTTGGTTCTTCTGATTCTTGTAAATATGTTCTAGCTATTTAATATATGATTCTTGTTGTATGTCTACCAACTGATCTTGCTGTTAATATTATTTGTAGCTACAAGAATTTAGAAATGCTATCTTTATAGCAAGTTCATTTAGTTATTAGTTACTAAAATAAAGGCCTTTGCATGTAAAACTGGAATTGGTTCAATACTCTAAATCCTGTAAATCTGTACATATTTTAGACTTATGAATCCTCTTGCTTATTTGCTACACAGTTAACCTGAATGTGAATTGCTTCAAGTATGTGTTGCTAGAACTACCATAGATTCTTTATCTAAATGCAAGATATGACTTTCAGTTTTCTGTTCGATATCCTTATGTTGAAAGAAACAAACTAATAAAAATTATGATGTGCGAAAATTTAGAATGCCTCTTTAATTTGTAATTTTTTTACTTGCCATTGCCTGGGCACCATTATGTGTTTGTATTCCAATATAGAACAGTGTTGAATTGCTCTTTTGAATACTCTCCTTCTTTCCTCCTTTTTTTCTCCCAGCAAGTCTGCAATCTAGGGTCTACATACATGCAAAGTGATTTTTATTCAGTCCCCAATGTCCATCTTTGATCTAATGTGAAACCATCACACCGACTTGTGATGCCTACGCATGATACCATATGTGAACATGTGGGATGTACTTGTAGGGGGACATGGATAGCAAATCCAAAGTCTGCTAAAAATTTTCTTTGTGCTTGTTTGATAGATGGCATTGTCTTTCTCATTCTCAACGTAAGTGAGGTAGGATTGGTGATTTTTATACATCTTGACAAAGTTTGAGGATGACAGAGAAGCTATAAGCAAAAAGAGGACATTTGAAAAAAAGAAAGAAAGATTATAAATATCACGCCCCAAATTCGGGATATAACACGGCCATGCTATTGAGGGTGCAGCCCACGATAACACAAAGTCAATCAATCATAATCAACTAAATCCTTCATGAATAAACATAATAAAGATTCAATTTCATTATTTATCAAATAATTAAACCACTATTAGTTCAGAGCATCTAAATCCAAAAATAAATATCAACTCAAGTTTCAAAATTCATAAATAAATAACTACAAGTTCATGATCATAAAATAAACTAAACTTCTGCTATCAAATTTAACCTTGCTACGTAGATCTCCAAGCTTAAATCCTTCGTCAGTCCTAATCTTTTTCCTCTGTAAAAGAAAAAAAAGATGTGAGCTACACTAGCTTAGTAAGTAGAACCGACGCTTCCTTATTGGATCAAGCATAAGTTTTCTATGATAATACAATATTTAGAAAGTAACAGATAATACAAAAATAAATATTTCATAGAGCATATAATAAAATCAGTTATAAACCAAATCATGCTTGCATAAATCATGAATATTTCATAAACATGAGTTATAAATAATTCTTGTCATATATTCATATCATGTTTCAAAATATTGCTCAGACATTCGTGCTAAGGTCACTATTATACCCGTGATAGGGTCATGTTTCTTAATCGACAGAGTTCTTATTTCGTGTGCCAACTTTATACCCATTGACGGGGCCATGTTTCATGCGGATGCTAGCTCCAAGTGTCGACTTTCTCATAGGAATTCGTTCATAGCTATCTGAGAGTATTTAAAATTTTATTTTTTTCTTAAAACATATATACACATAGATGGAAAATCATAAAATTTATGCTTCATAATCATGCTATTTTCATAAAGCATATTCATGGAATCAATGCTCATAATAAACATACTTTTCATATCACATATGCTGATCTTTATTTTATGAAAATATGATTTTATCAACAACAATTCTTTGCATAGAAACATGACTATTTAAAATATATAAGGAGCATAAAATCTACTTATCTCGTTCGTCTTAGATCTTCAGTCTTTCTTAAATGAATCAGATAATCCTATTTAAAATATTAAATCATAATCAATTTTTCAATGAGTTCAATAAATTAAATAAGGAAAGAGGTCGTTGATCGGATGGTCGGTCCGATAGACTGTCCGTACATCGGAACAATTCATGGCCTCCTAGCTGAGGATCCGATCTAAGCAACTCTGATCAAGGAATCATGGAGCATGGATTGAATCAAAATCAAGATCGATCAATAGGGTTCATTAATAATGGGCTTGAAAGATACTTGATATGACCAAATAAGGTTGACATACAGCACGGATAGCAAAGTGGCTTTGGATCATTTTGTTGGAGTCAATGAGTCCCTAGAAGATGAAGGCATGACTCGGTACAGAATTCATAGATCTTTTTAAAGAGAGAAAGTCGATCATAAAAGAGAAAATAGAGAGAAAGTAGAGAGAGAATCTTTGTATCCTTCAAAAGAGGCAATCATGATCGAGATCGTCAAAGATCATATCAAGGTGACTCAATATAGATTAACTATGATCAGATGTTATAAATTTCATATAAGAGCCAGACTGGGATCCAACCTACTGCACGAATTTTGAAACGATTTCGGATCATCTTATTTTCATCTCAAGTTCGTCCTAGGGTTCGTGATGCAGTTAGAGAGAGAAAGAGAGGGAGAGGAGAGAGATAAGAGAAAGAAAGCATTTTTCTCTTTTCTTTTCTTTCTTTTCTTTCCTTTCTCTTTTCTTGGCCGAGCAGGAGAGACATTGGTGGTCTGTTGTGGCTGGAAGACAGGGGATAGGTGGCAGCAACAAGCGGAGGTCTGATAGCGACGGCCGACGGCAGTGGGGCAAGAGACAGCCGGCGGCGAGGATCGTCCGACGAGAAATCAAGAAAGGGGCACGAAAAACAAGGCACTTGGGGTTTCTCTTCATTTTTTTTGGTCGTTGGCCATTCGCCGGCGGTCATGATCTCACTGTGGAGGATCGTGAGGAGGCTAAGGGTTATGGTCCAAGGGTGTGGCACCATGGGTGGTGGCGCCAGTGGCTGGAAGA
>KE505697.1:137543-149042 GCA_000441515.1 Elaeis oleifera
AAGAGAAAGCATCTTTTTTGGTCTCCATATGCAGCTCATTGTTTAGATTTAATACTTAGTGGCATTGAAAATATTTCAATTTTTTTTAATACACCTGGCAAGGTAAGGCAAATTACAATTTATATTTACCACCATACTTGGATTCTTAGTTTATTTAAAAAATATTTTAAGAATAAGAAATTGACAAGACCAGCGGTTACTAGATTTGCAACATCCTATCTCACTTTGAGAAGCATACTAGATAGGAAGTTGCTTTAAGGGCTATATTTGCTTCAGAGGAATGGGTAAGGAGCACTTATGCCCGCAAATTTGAGGCTAGAAAAGTTCAAAAATTATATTGAGTGATAACAGATTTTGGAAAGCTATAAAATATTGTTTGCAGTGTCTCCTTCCTTTGGTAAAAGTGTTGAGACTTATTGATGGAGATGCAAAACCGGCTATAGGTTATATTTATGAAGCAATGGATAGAGCAAAGGAACAAATTGGCAAAAATTTCAACAATGTTAAGAAGAGGTATGATCGGATTTGGGAGATAATTGACACTTGTTGGGATTTACAACTCCATAGAGCACTCCATGCGGCAGCATATTATCTTAATCCCAAGTAAGTCACACTTTTTTAATTATATTATTTCATTAATAAATTTATTATTTAATTTAATTTATTTTTGATTCTTAATCTTTAGGTTTCAATATGATCCTAATTTAATACCGATGCTGAAGTAAAAATTGGATTGTTCAAGACAATTGAGAAGATGCATCCAAATGTTGAGACAGGAGTCATCATTGATTCATAACTTGAAAATTTAAGAAGATCGAAGGTTTATTGGGATGGACATGACGGTATCAACAAGAAATAAAAACAATCAGGTAATTATAATTTAATTTATGAATTCATTTTACTTGTCTAATTTAAATTTAATTTATCTTATTTATTTCTCTAGCTCTATGGTGGGAGAGTTTTGGAGAACAGTGCAAAGAACTTCAAAGGCTAGCAATTCGAGTACTAAGTCTTACTTGTAGTGCCACCGGATGTGAAAGAAATTGGAGCACATTTGAACATATTCATTCCAAAAAAAGAACCGTTTGGAGCAACAAAGGTTGAATGCCTTGGTGTTTGTCAAGTATAATATTCAACTTGAGATAAGACAACAAAAAAGACAAGAAAGGGGGAGACATATGATCCGATATACTTATCAGATATGAAATCAGATGATGAGTGGATAACTGAACAAGAAGAGCCATGCTTACCGGATGATGTGTCTTGGTTGGATGTAAATGAATGTTTTAATATTGATGAGGGACCTAATAACAGAACAAGGAAGAGAGGTATGCAAATTATTTCTAATTCTTTTTTTAGTTCTTAATTTTTTAACAATTGCATTATTTTCTTATTTGGCTTTGTTGGTTCTTAAAATATTTTGTAGGACCAAGAAACTTAAATGTTGATAGTAAAGGTAAAGGAAAGAAAAGGTTATTGAGAAAGATATTGAAGTGATAGAAGAAGATGAAGGTAATGAGGAAGAAGAGGAAGAAGAAGAGAATCAAGAGATGATTATGCTTGAAGATGATGATGATGATGATGACGATGACGACGGCTGCGGTGGCGATGACGACATTAGCTTTGGAGATGATTATGATGATTGAAGATTCTATTTAATTTTTGAGTGAATAGTGAATTAGTAATACTTCATGTTTACCTTTAATTTGTATTTTGGACTTAGTATTTTAAATTTACCTATACTTTTTGAGTATTTATTAATTAATAGATTGGTATACATTTTGATTGTGCTTTTTGTTACTGAATCTTACGATTCGAGTCACGATTCGAGTTGCGATTCGAGTTAAGGTATGGATGATTCACGAGTCGAATTTCGATTTGACAACTTTGTTCACCGCTCATCTAGAATCCAATACATCTAGAGTTAAGTTGAAGTGAGTTAACCTAGATTTACCTGATGATCAATGAGACAAATCCAAATCAACCTTTGTTTATAAAAAGATTAACTCAATTATCCAACAAATTAGAAGGCGTCAAGTCAATATGATTGTGATAGAATCAATTCGGTTATTTCTTATGGAGCTTTCTTCATCATCACCCTTAGCATCAATAAATTAACCAACATAAAATCTTGTCCCTTTTTCTTAAAACTCATATAAGTCTTTCAAAATTTAATAATAGCAAAATACCTTAGATCAGCTCATAAACCTAACTTTGATTTGAAATAATTAATACACTCCACTGTCGTCAATAAACATAGGGAAGATCAAATATTCCAATACAAAAGATGGTAATAATTTTTTAAAAAATTTCATCAAAATGTGTACGTCATAATCTCATTATAAAATCCATCCACCAATAGAATCAGATATATATTTTATTTACATGCAAGTTTCATATATGATCCTTCTGTAGGTTGAACGCTCAAAAAATATTTCTCTCTCGTATGATGCAAATTTTTTTTCTTGGGTCACATCCTAAATAGCTTCCTTCCAAAATTGTAATGATCAGATAATCAACATCAAAATTAGAAAAGTCATGATCTTTACTCATATCAAGTTTAAAATTCAAAATCATCTAAATAACAATTGATCAAACATACTCAACATAACATATCAATATATCCTACTTTATTTCAGAGTCAACATCTCTCATACTTAGGTCAAATCCTATTTATTGAAATGCAAGACATAACTCATCAATTCTATTACATACATCATATGCCACTAAATAAATTCTATCATAATATCTATTGACCTGCAATCCAATCTTTGAATCCTTTAAGCTACATTGACCATGTCCCTAGTGATCGTAATCCTATACTCAAATACCACTTAAGTTACAGTCCTTAGTGATCACAACCTAAGCTCTGATATTACTTATATCATGGCCTAGTCACTTAATCCACAGTTCCAAGTGATCATAACCTAGGCTCTGATACCATTTCTGTCGTACCCCAAATTCAAGATATAACACAGCCATGCTATCAAGGGGTACAGTCCATGATAACATGAAGCCAATCAATCATAATCAACTAAAATTCTTCATGAATAAAATATAATAAAAATTTAATTCATTATTTATCAAATAATTAAATCAATATTAGTTCAGAGCATCTAAATTCAAAAGCAAATATCAATCCAAGTCTCAAAATTCATAAATAAATAACTATAAATCTATGATCATAAAATAAACTAAACTTTCGCTATCAAATTTTCAAGCTTGCTACGTGATCCCCAAGCTTAAATCCTTCGTTGATTCTAATCTTTTTCTCTATAAAGAAAAAAATAAAAGATGTGAGCTACACTAGCTCAGTAAGTACAATTGATGCTTCTTTATCCGATCAAGTATAAGTTTTCTATGATAATACAATATTTAGAAAGTAATAGATAATACAAAATAATATTTTATAAAGCATATAATAAAATAAGTTATAAACCAAATCATGCTTGCATAAATCATGAATATTTCATAAACATGAGTTATAAATCATTTTTGTCATGTATTCGTGTCATGTTTCAAAATATTGCTCATAGGCATTCATGCTAAGGTCACTATTATACTTGTGACAGGGTCATGTTTCTTAATCGATAGAGTTCTTATTTCGTGTGCCAACTTTATATCCGTTGGCGGGATCATATTTCGTGTGGATGCTAGCTCCGAGTATCGACCTTTCCATAGGGATTCGTTCATAGCTATCTGAGAGCCTTTGAATTCTTATTTTTTAAAATATATATATATATAGATGGAAGAACCATAAAATTCATTCTTCATAACTATGCTATTTTCATAAGGCATATTCATGGAATCAATGCTCATAATAAAACATACTTTTTCATATCACATATGCTGATCCTTATTTTATGAAAAATATGAATTCATCAACAATAATTTTTTGCATAGAAATATGGTTATTAAAATATATAAGGAGCGTAAGATCTATTTACCTCGTTCGTCTTAGATCTTCACTCTTCCTTAAATGAATCAGATAATCCTATTTAACATATTAAATCATAATCAATTTTCTTTCAACGAGTTCAATAAAATTAAATAAGGAAAGAGGTCGTTGATCGGATGGTCGGTCCGATAGGCTGTCTGTACACCGGAATAATTCATGGCCTTCTAGTTGAGGATCCGATCTAAGCAACTCTGATCAAGAAATCATGGAGCATGGATTGGATCAAGATCAAGATCGATTAATAGGATTCATTAATAATAGACTTGAAAGATACTTGATATGGCCAAATAAGGTTGACATACAGCATGGATATCAAAATAGCTTCGGGCCATCTTGTTAGAGTCAATATGAGTCTCTAGAAGATGAAGGTATGACTCGGTACAGGATTCATATATCTTTTTAGAGAGAAAAAGTTGGTCATGAGAGAAATAAAGAGAGAAAGTGGAGAGAGAATCTTTGTATCCTTCAGAAGAGGCAATCATGATCGAGATCATCAAAGGTCATATCAAGGTGACTCAATATGGATTAACCGTGATAAGATGCTATAAATTCGGATAAGGGCCAGGCTGGGATCCAACCTACTGCACGAATTTCGAAGCAATTTCGGATCATCTTATTTTCATCTCAAATTCGTCTTAGGGTCTGTGATGCAGTTAGAGAGAGAAAGAAGGGAGAGGAGAGAGATAAGAGAGAAAATATTTTCTCTATTTTTTCTTGTCTTATCTTTCCTTTCCTTTCCTTCTCTTTTCTTGGCTGAACAGGGGAGACATGGGTGGTCCGTTGTGGCTGGTGGCTGAAAGACTGAGGATGGGTGGCGGCAACAAGCGGAGGTCCGGTAGTGATGGCTGACGACAGTGGAGCAAGAGACAGCCGGCGGTGAGGATTGTTCGGTGAGAAATCAAGAAAGGGCATGGAAAAACAAGGCACCTGGAGTTTTCTTCATTTTTTTGGTTGTTGGCCGTTCGTCGGCGGTCATGATCTCACTGTGGAGGATCGTGGGGAGGCTAAAGGTTATGGTTCAGGGGTGCGGCACTGCGGGTGGTGGCGCCAGTGGCTGGAAAGATGGGAAAAAGACTCAGTTAAAACGGAAAAAAATAGAGCTTTGCTTTTTGGTGGCGCTTCCGGCGAGTCCGACGGCCGACAGCCGTGTGCAATGGCATGGGAAGGAGGGGAAGGAAGAGAGAAAAGAGGGGCGGGGCTTACCTCAGACTCCGGCAGCTTCTCCGGTGAGAAATTTAGGCAGACACGGTGAGGGTGTCCACAGCTTCAGCGGAAGAAAAGAGAGAGAAAGAGGAGGGAGGAAGGCTGTTGTTTGGTGTTGATTGCTAAGGACGGGGAGGAAGAGATTTATAGGTTGGAGGGGAGGCCGAATCCTCCCCGAATTTGACTTCTCCTCCAATGATTTTGGGTAGAAGAAGACTCCCAGCGGGAGTCTTCTTCGTTCCCTTCTTTTTTTTTCTTTTCTTTTTAGGCTGCTTTGAGATTCATGCGATAAAAAAAATCAGGTTATCACAATAAAAGGATAGGTTTAACATTGTTATGACTCCATGAATTTGGATTGCTGCCAAGAGTATTCATCAGGGGGGAGTGGGAGAAAAGCTTTTTCATGTTGCCGGTCCTCTTGAGTTCCAAAAAGCTTAGGGTTTGTTGCTAATTATCTTATTTAGAAAACTGATAAGGAATGCAAGAGGAAAGACTAACTATGATCATCCTCGACTAGATCCATTATACATCCATTGATGTTGTCATTTAAGATGTATTCTTGATTTGTTATTTGCGAATGGTGCAATATCAGTTGAGAATAAGATGGACAAGCCATGGTTGTCACTGAGTGCCATGTGTGGTAACAATTTGATTATCAATTAAAATTCAGGTTGAAAATTAGGTAAAATGCTACGGCATGGTATTCTTCTATTTTCAGGGATTTAAAAATGAAAAAAAATCCATGCCTGATGTTGGTCAAACTGAATTAAGGATGGCTTTCTTCATGCTCTATCTCTATAGTTTCATTTAGGAGTGGAGCTCAACATTTGAAGAGAAAAAATAAATAAACAAAGCATCATTGACTAAAATATACCTCTGATTGTCTGCCCTCAAGCACTTGATGAGTTTTCTTCTTGAGCTTCACATTTTAGTCATATTGGCATTTTAACTTCTCAATGATTCATTTCTCCTGTCTCTTATATATACACTTTCTAGATACTCAAAAGTAAATATCATGTGCAGGGAATTCTCGTATTTGCATCTGTGATGGCAACATTAGGTCTGCAGATTATTTTAGAGTCACTGCGCTCGCTGATATCTGATGTAAGCAAATATCTTTTCTCAACTCCTACACAAACAAAGTTTCACTGTTTCAATGTGTTTACTCCTGGCAATTCAGCGATGTTAGTTGGTAATTTATGCTCCATGTTCTTGTCTTGGAACACCCCCCTTCTCCATTGTAGAGATGGTTATAGGCCATTCACAGACAGGATATGTATTGAAGATTGACCAGGAATGCTGAAGTTAGTGGACCATTTATGGGTACCAATTGATTGTGATAGTCTAGCTCCCAACTGAATAGAACTTAAACAATTGTTTGGCCTTATTAATAGCGCATTCTCAGTTCTGTATCACTTCCATATGGCAATGCTGCTGTTTGAAATGGAGTTCTTTTCTGGCATCATCGGTTCCATGCTTCTTGACATAATGATGATTGCATAAATGCAGGAGGATGGATTTAGCTTGACCAAGGAACAAGAAGCATGGGTTGTATACATTATGCTAGCAGTGACACTTGTGAAGCTCATTCTGGTTGTCTATTGCCGCTCATTCACTAACGAAATCGTCAAAGCTTATGCACAAGACCACTTTTTTGATGTCATCACCAATGTCATAGGCCTCGTGGCTGCACTTCTTGCCAACTATGTAAAGGACTGGATCGATCCCGTTGGAGCTGTCATTGTAAGTATATTAACCATCGTATCTTTTGTAACAAAAAAAAAAAACAATCAGATCTTTTCTGCAGGCTGATTTTGTGAGTGGCTTGGGCTCACAACCTGCATGTTATAAGTTCCTCTTTGATATCGGTGGTCCAAAGTTGCATTGTTTATCTTCACCATCATAACTGTTATGACACGCAGGCCATGTGTTTGACAAGATAGTTGAAGAGCATGATTAGCCTGTGAAGCAAAGGGATTGATTTGCATATGTTCATTTACATTAAAAAGAAAATGCATATGTTAATTTGTCCATTTTTGATAGCATTGCCTTTAATTCTAACACAATGCCTATCTATGCAGCTGGCACTGTACACCATTCGAACATGGTCAATGACTGTGCTGGAGAATGTGAACTCATTGGTAGGCCGATCAGCAGCACCGGAATACCTACAAAAGCTGACATACCTCTGCTGGAACCACCACCAGGCCATTAGGCACATTGACACCGTGCGGGCCTACACATTTGGCTCCCACTACTTTGTGGAGGTGGACATTGTGTTGCCATCAGATATGCCCCTGAGAGAAGCACATGATATTGGCGAGGCATTGCAAGAGAAACTTGAGCTATTGCCTGAGATAGAGCGTGCCTTTGTCCACCTCGACTATGAGTTCACCCATCGCCCTGAGCATGCCCAAGCCCATGATACGTAGCCCACTAAAGTTGTCCGACTTGTTAAGCGGATCACGGCAAAAAAACCGATCGTGAGCACAATTCATTTTCAATAGCTTTCATATACCCCAATCACCTATCATTCAATCTTAGATCACATGGATATCTTGTTTTGTATGGTAACTGCAATAGCTTACGATGTTTGCTATTCGATCCCGTATTGATGTCATTTTATTATAGTGTCGGTATACAATACAGTATAATAAGATTCAGTATATCAAATGTCAGTATGATATAATATTATGTATTATTTGATATCAATATGGTATGGTATTGATCGGGAGCTCAACAAAATTAGTTTATAGCGGCAATACCACTGCTGCATTATAGGTATTTGCCAAATAAATAATAATAAGCTGCTACATTAAAGGGTGTTCGCTTATATAAGGATCCTTGTGAGTGGGGTGCACTCTCCGGGGACATTTCTTGTAAAGAACTCTGGGTCAACAGATGGTAGTACACTCATAAATATTACTCCACTGGGATTGTTCGAGTACATAAAACACATGCCTAGACCTGATTTTGATTTTAAAAAACAATTTTGTTCCAAAGCATATTGCAATTCAGGGAGATGCCTTTACATTCTCATCTTAATTTAAAATCAATTCTTGCACCGTGGGACAGGCAAAGGCCAGCGGAAACAGCTCTGGGTTAGAAAAAGGTGCTCAATGCTCTTCGGTGCTAAACTTCCATTATACTCTTGACAGGTACTTGTTGGGATTTTGACCCTATCTCTATCAGGTTCTCCCTATTTTTCCGAGAAAAACATTCATCTCTTATCTGATTCGTATGGGCATTAGTTGGTAGAATTTGTAATGGAAAGCAATTATTAGAGTCTGAGGTAATCCTTGTAGTTTCTTCCTGGTCCATACTTCGGATCTAACCCATATAGTTAATGAGAGGCATTCGGATTGGTGGAACCGGGACCTAACATGCCTTCCCACCACCCCTTGCCACAGTGAAAAGATGCATAATAAATTAATAATGTCAGTCTTGGTTCAAATCTTAAATAGTCCACCGCAACAAGCGTCATCTGATGGATGGTTATAACAAATAACGATGGACAAGAGCCCAATCAACAACAGGCTCAGAATCAGTCCATTTGGGTTCATTGGATGCTCCCACCAACCTATTGGTCTAAGATTTAACATTGATGGTTCTTTTCATCCTGAAATAGAGAAAGTTGGCGCTAAATTTTGTTAGGTCTGATTCTTGTTTTGCTTGCATGCAGGTTCAAGAGTCCTTTTTTCTTTTCTTTTTTTAAAGAGAATGAGGTGGCAATGGTGGAAACCCCAAACTGCCGCAGGTTCAAGAGCCTACCCAGCAAAAGCCATCTATTTTCCGAGACTTGGGCTGTGTGAGAGAGGCCTTGCAATTTGGTCATGTATATAATATAGAGAGGGTCATTACTGAAAACGATTCTGTCAACCTGATGCCCATTCTGAGAAATGATGGGATCATGGGAGTATCCATTACATGATAAAGGCTGTAATTAAAGATATTTTGGTGTTACTGTAGTATTTTGAGTACACAATTCAGCATACTTATCGAGAAAGACCTATGGTAGCTGACTGCTTGCTAATACTGCTCAGGTGGAAGAAAGAGATAGGGGCTGGTTTCGTAGGTTTCCGTTCTTTGCAGAGATTTTGTGCTCCACTGAACGATGTAACTAGTGACCGGAATGTCCGTTTACTTGGATAACTGGTGGCATTGTCAAGGTGGCAAGGAGACAACGAATTGTGTGGCTTTACTTTGAGCCATTGACCATACTATGACCTCCATATAAAGCATGCAATCCATTATCATTGTCTTTATTTAAACGTGCATCACTTGCATTGCATGCACACGCTCGGATGAGAAACCAATCAACTTTTAAGAAGAAAGCATCACGGTCCAATCAATGTATTCGTTCGCCGATCCAGAATGCCATCATCCAAGACAGATTGATCAGTAGGTTGTGGAACGAAGTGCTAATGTGGACCAGCACCAGTCCAACACCACCTGATGTAAACGGAAAGGACGTGTAACTGTAGATTTCCACTCACGTCGTTGAACCTGGCTCGCACTGCCAGCGAGCATGTGAAGCCTGTCAGGGGCCGAATTGGTCCACACTTATACAGCAATGGGTGGAATCATATAATTTTCATCTCTGAGTCATACCACGTCTCATGAGGCCTACCCGCCTTATGGCGTGCTGTCTATGCGATCACAGAGGATCTTGAAACTTATGGATGGACGGTCGTGATCGCAGAACAGGCCTCATCTTCCATCGGTAATTGCGGCGTACCATGGGGACTCTGTTTTCACATTTCTTTACCCAAATAATATTAAAAAAAAAATTTACAAAATAATACATCTTTTAACTTATTTACAGAGATAATACAAAATCACAAAACGTCATTTTGAATGGCGTTTATTAGATAGAAAGCGCCATTTGGAATGGCATTTTTTCGCTACACGTCCCCACCTCCATGGCACTTCGGTACACGTCATCTTGGTAGAAAAATCGAAAGCGCCATTTGAAATGATATTTTCAAATTAATTTTAAAAAAAATAATCTATCACCATCCTGTTAAATTTAATTTTTACTGATTTATTATTAATTTTAAATAATTTATGAAATAATTTTAAATAAATTATGAAATAATCCACCTCCGATCGGAACCGATCGTCCTCCAATCTGATTCTGCTAGCTCTCACCTTCTGATCGGATCCGGATCCTCCCAGCTCTCATCATCCTCGATCATCCTTTGATCAGATCCTCCAGCTCTTATCCTCCGCTTGGAACGGTCGAATCCTCCCAGCTCTTATCCTCCGGTCGGATCCGATCATCCTCCAGTCGGATCCTACTAGCTCTCATCGGATGGATCTGGATCCTCCCAACTCTCATCCTCCGATCGAATCTGGTTGATTGATCCTCCCAGCTCTCATCCTTCGATCCGATCGTCTTCGGATCCTCCCAGTTCTTATCCTCCGGTCGGATCGATCCTCCAAGCTCTTATCGAATCCGATCGTCCTCCAGTAGGATCCAGATCTTCCTAACTCTCATCTTTGGATCCGATTGTCCTCCGATAGGATTCAGATCTTCCCAACTCTCATCCTCCGATCATCCTTCGATCCGAGCCGATAGGATCCTCCCAGCTCTCATCGTAGGTCATGATTGATCTCCAAGCCATCATCATCATCATGGATGTGTATGGATGCTGATCAGTAAACCTTAAACTCTAAACCCTAAACCTTAAACCCTAAACCCGAAACCCAAACCCTAAATCTTAAACCTTAAACCCTAAACTGGAGGTCGCTAACGTCCAACCAATCTTGTGATGTGCACTGATGTGGACAGAACACTGTAATCTAATTTGACCTAAAGTTCAATATGACCAAACCAGACCTGACCTAAAGCACCGTGTGACCTAACCTAAAGCACCCGGCTACTGTGACTCGACCTAAAATTTTTGTGATCTGACCGACCCGTGACCCAGCGAGCCACCCATGATCCAGCAGGACTAACCAGATGTAGGTCCCTACATCTGATTGTAGGCACCTCCCAAGGATTGTAGGCGCCTACAATCCAATTTTAACAAAATTCCGGCTAAGCAGATGTAGGCATTGGATGTAGGCGCCTACACACCTAATTTTTTTAATTTTTTAATTAATATAGATAATGATATTTATTAAAAAATAAAAAATAGATGTTTTAGGATTGTAGGTGCCTACAATCCAGATGTAGGCGCCTACATTTGGATTGTAGGTGCCTAGGCACCTAATTTTTTTTAAATTTTTTAATTAAATATGGATAATAATATTTATTAAAAAATAAAAAAATTAGGTATTTCTGGATTGTAGGTACCTACAATTCAGGTTAGACGTCTAATTTTTTTTATTTT
>KE505697.1:177231-201388 GCA_000441515.1 Elaeis oleifera
CGGGTTACTCCGAACTTCTACCACAGCGGTCTACTTCGAGCTTCAACTACAAATGGTCTGCTCCGAATTTCTGCTACAGGCGGCCCACGCCAGATTTCTACTGTAAGCCAACACCCGCGCTTCTATTGTTAACGAATCCTTCCCAGGACTCCGATTGCAGGCAGACCTCGATTGGACTTCATCGATAAGCTGCCCCTATCCGAACTCCTACGAAAGCCAGTCTCCGACCGAATCCCTGTAGTGGATAAGTCCCAGGCGAACTTCTACAACGGACGGGCTCCAGCAGCTGGACTTCTCCGGCGACCGACTACCTCCGGTGTCCCCCCACACCTCTCCGACCGCCGACCTTCAACAGCGTCAATCGACCTTTAACGACCCCAGCCGGGCCCCAACAGTGTTCTACTGGTCCCTTCTACAGACAGACTTCTGCGACACCTTCTGAATTTAGCCAAGCAGTCGACCATCAGCCGAACTCCTCATGGAATCGGACCTCCTCGGCGAACAGCTTTCCAGTAAGTTCTACATCAGGCCAACCCGGCCGGACTTCACCAACGAAAGTCTCCATCCGACCTTCTACGACAAAGTGACTTTGGTCCGCAGAGCCAACACCCAAGGCACCTGACGATGGCGAGTTCGTCAGCGGCCTCGGAAACATCCGAGCTCCTCTCAGACAGAGAGTTATTTCGCTCCTCCAAATACCCCCACCGAGCTTCAGCCGACAGGCTTAGATTCCCTGACAGGCCACAGTAATGGCCACGATTCTGCTCCATTTCCTGCAACGGATCCCACGCGGCTATCCCACGCGGCTCCATCATGCTCTGGCAAGTCACGACAACGGACACCACTCCACTCTCCACAACAGACTCCACGTGGCAGGCCCCGGCGATAGCCACGACTCCATCCCACTACTCTCCGTATCAAATCACTCATGGCTCTGAACGGCCCACGACCAGGCGGTTGCAGGCGTCGCTATCAGTTTGTTACGTCCTCTCCCTATAAATAGGGACCCCCAGATACGTTATTTCTAAGCTCTAGTCTCTATCTCAAAACTCTGCTAAAATTTCGTTCGAGCACTCCATTCTTGTTGAAGCAGAGAACTGACTTGAGCGTCGGAGGGTCTTGCCGGAGCAACCCCAACTCCGGTTTAGACTTCCTTTTGCAGGTCCCGGCGGCGACCGCGGCATCCTCGGCTCCAGCTTCTCCGACGCCGGCGGATTTCTGCACCAACAACATATAATCCTTATAGATGATCATATTCATGCATAACCTAGGAGAGGTTGAAAAAATGCCTAAATACCTTATCTTCTTCAGAATTCATTTCAAAATATCAAAATTCTTCATGACTTCTGAAATTTTCTTAAACGATCTCTATTTTCAATGATTTGAAATCTTGAATGGTGGTAATGAGAAATGATTTCATGTATCAAGGAACATTCTATAATGGAGGACCTCGGCCTTGCGTCGAATGATTGATGAAGTGGGATTCATACTGTCAAGTGTCAACCCATGTTAATGGTAGAACTAGAAGGTTTTTACTTGGAAAAATTGTAATTTATTGTTCTTCTAACACTACTTTTGTTTATCTAAGCTGCTAAAGTCACACAAAACAGGTCTTAAACTTTCAAAATACAATCTTAGAGGAAGAAGAAACCAATGGATCAAAGTCTAATTTGGGACTAGACCACTTAAAATTGTTTTATTCTGATAATCGATGCATAAAGCTTGCTTAATATATCAGTTTCCATAGGCTGAGAAGAAGCCTAAACAAAATAATCTCATGATAGAGGAGAGAGACTCCTTTACAATCTGACATGTACTGGTTTTCATCATTTATCCTTCTTGTTTAGCTTTCTGCCATCAATCTCGTGATTGAAGAAATCTCACCCAAAATACAGCTTAACAGCCAGGCACCATTGCAACTCTAATACACCATCCTTTTGTGTCAACCTCTTGGAAATTGGAATCAATACATATAAATGTAAAGGTAGTGGATTTTGTGGTTTGTTGTTTTATACAAATACTAGCTCCCTGCTGTGATATGAATAATGCAATTTCCAAAGATATGCTTGGATTTTTTTTTTTTTTAAAGCACACTTACAAGTCTCAAATATATAATTTACAAATTCTGAATATAGATGTCTTTTAAATGTAGTATGTTTGCTATGGATGCGTAGGTTGAAGAGTGCAGAGTTTGAGATGCTACACTGCTAGATGGAATTTGCAAATCAGTCAGTTAGTTACATAGCTGACAAAGCTAATGCTATATTTTCTTATTTCATTGTATACTAAGAGATTTCTCATGCTCATGCTTTCACAGTTGTTCGGTCTAGGTGTGGCAAATATTTGTGGATCATTCTTTCTGCATACCCTATAACTGGTGAGATACTAAGACTAAGCATGGACATACTAATGCACTTTGTTCTTCTTTGCATGCTCATAGAGAAACATTTTATTTATGTGCAGGTTCTTTTCTAGGTCAGCTGTAAATCATGAGAGTGGGGCCAAAACTGGATTATCTGGAATTACAATGGGCATTATAATGGGATGTGCTCTTTTGTTTATGACACCATTGTTTAGTGAAATACCTCAGGTATGACTTTCCCTTGAAAGTTTTTGGCCATTCAACTGCAGATAATCTTGTCTTATGAAGATACTAGGAGTCAGTTTAATTTATTCATGGGATTTAAACCAATGAACTGAAAATGGTGAGTGCTTACAACGATGAGAGTCTATTTACCATTGGCCTGGAATTTAAAGTAGGAATAATTCAAGCACAATCCGGTGCAGAACTCCACATAAATAAAAATGCAGATTCATGAACGCCTGTATATACTACAGTTATAAATTTTCTTCTATGATAAAAAATGCAGATAAACCTAAGGGATGGAGAGTCTATGAAATGAAGTAGATAACGATGGACAAGTATACTCATGCAACGTATGCATACATAGGCATATGATTATTGTACTTCTGGAAGAAATGAGTACCAACTCTTGCCAGATCAATCATGTCATAACCATCCTGATTTCTTCGGTGTGCCATAGTATAAGCAGTCAACCAGTGATGGATTGAAGATTATCAGAGTTTCTGTTGTCAGACTCAGATCATCTATTTGCTAATCCTGATATAGGATCCATTCCTTAATGGCTCAAGCCTATGAAGTCGCTGGTTAGTTAATAGGGCATCAGAACTCAGGTTCTTGGATGTTATGAGTTTGAATATCCTCCAGTTGAGGTATTTCTTTAATTCTCCTAGTTAACCATTTTCCTGATTCTTGTCCGTCATGTTGTCTCATCTCTATCTTGATTTGGTTATCCTTCCATGTGAATAGGCCAGTCTGCATTTGGGGGGGATGTTAAGTCTGATAAACATTGGTAACCCATTCCCTAACACCTTAAGCTTCTTGGTCAATTGGTTAGTTAACAATGTTTCTCTAAACACTGGATAGTGCTTACTATGTTTCGATGGTGTTCTTTTGAAGAAGGACCTTTTCTCCTTCTGCTTGGTCAACACATATCATATTTCTTTTCTTTCTTTCTGTTTTGTTCCTAGGCATATATTGCATTTGGAATGGAGGACAAATTTAATTTACTTTGCCGGTGAACTTTTTTTTTGCAAATTTGCTTTTTTCCCCCTTTGCTTTTTTAGTGTTTTCCATATTATATTATTATTACTTTCAAAGACTTGGCCTTGGGATGAAGGTTTCATTAGCTGTCTCTAAATGGATGAGTATAATTTGGTAGCTTATAATTCGGTGGATAATATTTAAGTTTTTTAATGTTACTTCTCAGATTACATTTAGTTTCTACTCAATGATCATGAATATTCCTGCTTACCATGCTTTGCTTGTATCTGTTTCAGTGTGCCCTAGCTGCAATTGTGATATCCGCTGTAATGGGCCTGGTAAGAATTTGCAAATACTTGGTGACAGGGTTCCTAATATGTATTTTATAAGCTCTTTGGTAGTTACCGATATCAAAATTATTTGGCCTTTCACAGTCTTACTTTATTCTTTTACATCACAACTGTTTAGAATAAAGTTGTTTCTAGGTTTTCATAACAGTTACTCATGTTCTACTGATTTGTTTTAGCAATTCGTATCGGATGACTTATATATGATATTTCCAGTGGTAACCCTCAGATGCCAATTGCTTTTGTTGATGTCTTGTATTTCTGTTACTGGAAATTTAATTACTTGTGCAGTTCTCACAGAGACAAATAGTTTCCATTACAAAATGATGAATCTTGCTGGAAAACATTGGACCTGAGTTAGTTTGCCATTATGAATTGGAGTGTACAATCTTGATGCATTGCTTAATATTTTCCACAATTTCTTACATAAAATAGTACATATCCCTCCCTGTTAGTCATGCAGCTAGCCTCTATTAGTGTATACAGATGTGATCCTAGAATCAGGATCTTTGCACTTAAACATTTTCTGTTGCATTGAGCTTTCAAAAATAGCAATTAGTAGATAATTATTGCCATCGTTTGTGATTGTGACTGTCAGTTGTCAAGAGATGAAAGCAATAACATTGACAATTCCAGAAGTGCTACAACAGTCCCTATAGCTACTACCTATTTCCCTTTTCATTCTGCAACAGTCTATATAACAAGCACGAGCCTATAAAATATCAACGTCCTTGAGGATCCAAGTACGTCCGGATGTTATTATGATCTGGGATCCTGAACCTTTTTTGATTTAGATGTGAATAATTAGTGAGACCCTATTTTGAACCTCTTGACACCCTTATTTAAAGCCAGTATCATCATATACTGTGTAAATTCCAAGTAAACTTGCTAACAAAACTGAAGCACACTTTTGATTGTTGCTTCTCAAAGTGATCTGATTGGATGGAGAAGGAAGCAATTTCTTCAATCCACCAACTTGGACCTCTCAAAGGGAATAATAGAAATAAAGAATTTGCAAATGTAGGGTTCTAAGCCTTTTGTATCATTGATTAATATAACTAATTACAATTCCTCTATCCATAGTAGTGACGTCCGGTCCTACAAAATCTAGGTCGGATTCCTCTTCTAGTTAGAAGAGGTTACAACTTTCCCAAAATAGTCATGATTAGGGAAATAATTATGAAAAGCTAAAATCTTGGACCATGATCTTAACTCTTATGTCAACTTTGCCTTCAATCACTTCTCTGTATTCTTCTTGGATTTGAATTATGCTTGGTCATAGCTTTTTCTCAAAAGGGAACTTTACTTTGACTGGCCATTTTAAGGTTCAAACATCATCGTATGCTTGCTATTGCTATATGTCAAACCCTTTAAGAGCAGACATAGTATCTTAGATCTCGAAAAGTCACCCAATTGCAAAAAAAGAGCACCTTAATTAGATGACATATGGGTAAGTTATGGCCTCCAGAAGTTTTAATGTGCAATTTGGCTTCCAATATGGTGGATCTTGGTACCGAATCCTATCTAGACCTATCGAAGTAGCTACTGTGATCCACAGCAGGCTTGGTGATTCTTCTGGGTTATAGCGTGCAAACTTGTGCATAAGTGAGATCTTCCTGATGTTGGAATCATGACCTTTTTATATAACACATCTTGTTTTACTGCCAGACCAACCAGTCAGCGACTAGACTGGTCCAAGTTAAATAGGAAACATAATTGGATAAACCAATCTAGATTATAACATCTTGGTCCTATGACATACAGTAGCATATATTTGAATGGAACATGGGTACTGCATTCTTTATAAGTTTATAGCTGATGTTGACTTTACATATTAATAATTATTGTTGTAGGTGGATTACGAAGAAGCCTTGTTCCTTTGGCGTATAGATAAGAAAGATTTTCTTCTCTGGACAATCACTTGCATTGCAACATTAATCTTTGGTATTGAGATTGGTGTTGTTATTGGGTAAGGTTTGAATCTATTTCTAGCTCCCTATCTTAAAATTTCAAGTTATCTGTATCTTCATTTATTTAAAATGTTTCTATCACATTTATCGTTTCAGTTCATAAAGTCTGCTTCAGCTTTCGTGCATATATTGTCTCATATATGGGAGGGGATCTTTTCATTATGTATATGGTTACTGGTTTAGCAGATCATGTGCTAAGTTCATAATCTCAGATGTCATTTTCAGTCTGCATCTTCCATAGTCACAAATACTTTGGTATAATAGTTGAAATTTGAATGGCAAACTTGTAACCAAAATCGAACAGATCATAGCAAAACTTTACTAATGCATTCACACTACAGTTTACTGGTTCATCTCTAGACTAACCAATATATGCCTCTCCGTAGCATTATAGCTTACCGCACAGCAATATTTCATCTAAAATAGACATCCCATAAAATTAAACTAGATTCTTCATTTAATGAAGGTTTTTCGCATACCTTAACACTAATATTAATAATGAATTCTTCTTATTTTGGAACATGAAACCAATTGGGTTTAGGAGCATGGCATTATGAATTTCTGGAACATCATCTAATTATGAAGTTGCCTCATTAAATCATAAGTAGCAAGCTGACAAAGTGAGTATCAAGGTATCAAAACCAGCACCTGTGCTGGTAGGCGGTGATACGGTATGGTACACCTTCGTGTTGTGTTGCTCCAGCATGAATCGGTAGGAAAACCAGCAAGGAAGGGGGAGAGAAGGAAGGAGAGAGAGGGAGGGAGGGAGGGAGACAGAGAGAGAGAGGAGGGAGGGTGCGGTAGAGAGAGAGGGAGAGAGGGGGAGGGAGGGAGAGGGCAGCATTGAGCAATGGCTGCCGGCTTCTCTTAGAAAATTTTAAAAAAGAAAATAATAAGTGAAGTCAACAGTGGCTATTGACTTCACTTTAAAAAATCAAAAAAATATATAAAAGGGTTGAAGCTTGTTTCCATTCGAAATAGGGCTCCACCCTGGTTCCAATGTATAGAAGATAGGGCTTCAAAGCCCTCTCTCCTCCCTCCCTCGGTCCTGTTCCAGCAACTATCGCTTACCATTGCCCTCTCTCTTTCTCTCTCTCTCCCCCCCCTTCCCTCTCCCACTCCCTCACCAATTGCTTGATTTCATTATCGGAATCGTCTTGGTTTGCCACCGATATGGCTCAATACGCCTCAAATTGGGTGGTTCGGGATGGTTCTACCTTCCTTGGTGAGTATATTTGCATGATTGTCTGAGATGTTTCAGTTGCTTATCATTTTATATTTTCATATTGCAAATGACTAGTATGAAGACAATGCTGCAAACGGTAGGAGACTTTGCTTTTCATTTAAGATTAGATGTTCATATTTGCTTTCTAGCATGATGGTGCATTTGAGGATTTTGTATGATTACCTTCTGGATTAAATATCAATAATATTCCTGTTATCACTGGATTAGATAAGAAGCAAATCTTGTTAAGAGCACGAGACCTTTTGCTTTGTAGGTCGGCTTCTCGCTTGCATTCGTTATCCATGAATCAGCAAATCCACATACAGGTAAGCGTCCTTGGAATCTATCTACCATCTGCAGGTCTGCATGTAGTTGTGCCAGTTTGCACTTCTCATCCTCATATCATTTTGAATCTCATTCTTATTGGTCATATTCTGTGCACCATAATTTTATTAGATAAACATATTGTTTATCTAATAGACCATGTTGAATGTGGTTGATGGATATAGCTTAACCTTTTTACCAGATATGGCTTACATTGACTCAAGAAACATGCAATCTCATTTGAAACAGTTTTGGAATTCATGTATACCTGTTTTTAATGTTTCACCTTCACAGTCTCAGAGAATTTAATTTTATCGGAGTTTTAAAATTTCAGCAAAAACATTTGTTCTTTCAGATAATAATCGTTAAACCATAAGTTCATTAGTTTTACGCTGGTGCCTACTAGATGGTATTAAGCTTTTTTTTTTTTTAATCTTTTAATTATCTGGTTGATGTAACTACTATCCAACAGTATGTAGAGTTGTAGACATTAGACATCATTTCTTACAAACGTGTGATCCTGTTCAATCTTCATATAAACATTTGTTTCTTTCAGATAATAATCGTTAAACCATAAGTTCATTAGTTTTACGCTGGTGCCTACTAGATGGTATTAAGTTCTTTTTTTTTTTTTAATCTTTTAATTATCTGGTTGATGTAACTACTATCCAACAGTATGTAGAGTTGTAGACATTAGACATCATTTCTTACAAACGTGTGATCCTGTTCAATCTTCATATTAATGCTTTGACATAAGCTGTTAAAGGCTATTGCTATCTGGAGATTACTTGTTGCTAACTTGTATAGGTCTTTTGTTGCAGCTGTATTGGGCCGTCTTCCTGGAACAACTGTTTACAGAAATATTCTGCAGTATCCTGAAGCATATACATACAATGGAATAGTCGTAGTTCGAATTGATGCACCTATCTATTTTGCAAACATCAGCCATATCAAGGACAGGTGAATCTTAAGCTTTTTTAGATTGCATAATCTTAAGAAAACTGATATGCTGGGAAAATTCAAACCTCAGTCTTGCTTGCTTTGAATTTTTAGTCCATTTTAATGTCATTAAATCAACTTGTGTTATCAGGCTACAGGAATATGAACATAATCTTTCTGGGACAGCAAACCGCGGACTGGATGTTGGAAGAATTTATTTGTGATCCTCGAGATGTCACGTAAGTCCTTGACCTTTGCCTTCATATCTTCTTTTCCGGGCTTATATGAGAAAGTATGAAATATAAATTTGGATGTTATAAATGTTACTTGGATTTTTATATTCAACATTTGGCCATCTGGGTGGAAGTTCTCAGTCAACACAAATACTTTATCAGTAATCTAGCTCAGAATTTCTATGTGGTAATATGATGGATTATTTTTATTAATTTACAAGATGCAATGTAAAATAAAATTAAATGTATCTTACATTGTAAGAAATTGATGAATTGAGCAGAAAAGCATATCGTTTCTTGTTTAGATTGTCTAGGAAAATAGTTATACATGAATTCTTTAATATACATGAATGACAAGAGGTCATCTGAATGTTATGAGTCTACATAGATTTCCAACGGTGTCCTAGCATAGATTCAGTTTCTATGTATTTGAAATTTGAATAAAGTGCTGAAGACACACATGGGCACACATGGTTTACATATGTGCAAAATGGGATTTCAGTCATTTCACATGATGCAGATATCTAAATTCATGACTTAAGAGTTTGGTTCATGAGATGAAAGACATCAATCACGCCACGCTTTGGCCCATGGTCAAATTAACATGGTCTGCTTTGATGGATTAGATTTACGCTAGATTTAAATAAATCGACAATCAAGGCTTTCCAGGTCTTTAATCAATTGTCAGTAACCTAGTTTTTTTGTGCAGGACATGGGATCTAGCCCACTCAAGTCAGCAATTCACTGAAAATTCCATCTCAATTTAAAGCAAATGTTGACCTCGAACCTTTTCTAGCCATCCAATCTAGAGGGCTGTCTCTCCCTTTAGAATGTGCGAGATTCTCTTCTTCAGGGATCTTGAGAAGAGGTCCCAGCTATTCTCAATCATTAATTAATCTTGCTGTTAACACATAAACTTGGTTTTCTCAGTGCCTGAGTCTCCTTCCATCCTATTTTTGGCATTCCCATTTTTCTTGTAGCAGCAATGGTTCCTCCCTTGGCTTCTGAGAGCTCAGCCATTTGCAAGATCCAGTTAAGACAACAATAGATCCTACCGTATCTATGATTCTCTGATGATTATTCACAATGACATCTGAAAAGCACTCTTCTCTTGTTTATTTTAGAGACCTCATAGGAAGCCCCACTAAGCAGGAAGGGGTCATCTGAGGAATCTAGTTTTCACAGATTACACAGTGCCGGAAAATCCTTCCATCTGAATTTTGCTTTCCCATTTTCTTGTAGTAGCAATAATTTCTCCCTAGGCTTCTCAGAGTTCAGCCATTTGCAAGATTCAGATACAACAATTCCTGCCATACCAAGAATTGTCTAATGATTTCTCACAGCTGTCTGACAAACCGCTCCTCTCATTTATTTCAGAGACCTTGTAGGAAGTCTCTCTGAGTAGGAAGGAATCACCTGAGGAATCTAGCTTTCACAGTGCTGGAATCTCCCATCCAGATTTTGCATTCGCATTTCCTTGTAGCATCAATAATTCCTCCCTAGGCTTCTGAGAGCTCTAGCCAATTGCAAGATTCAGTTGAGACAACAACAGGTCCTACTGGACCTATAACTCTGATGTTTCTCACACTTACATCCAAAAACCGCTCTTGTTATTTTGGACACCTTGTAGGAAGTCTCTCTGAGCAGGGAGGAGTCCCCTGAGGCCGATCCCAGGGGATCGCTCTAGAATCGTTTCAATCTTCTAGAAGCAAGCTATGCTATCTTGCACCCAGCTCCACCTCTGTGGAGTTCTTCCTTTTATCTATTATGATTGCTTGCAGCTCTCTGGTGTGATCCATCTGACGCAATGTTTTGTGGCAGTGAATCAATCCTCATGACACTAGTTAGGATTTTCTATGTAATGCTTTGTGTGACAGCAACAAGGAATGCTTCTATCATGTCACATAGCCTTTGAATTTGAGTTGTTTTGGCATAAATTCTTATGTCCTTTATAAACGATGGATATTTTGTTTTTCACCTTCTTCTGCCTCTAGTGCGATATTTGGTATATATGTTCTCATACTAGACCTATTCGGTGGCATGGAACCTACAGTTTAGAGATTGTTGAGGCCTACTCTTTTGTGTGTTGACAGTGGAGCAGTTTCAGGAATGTTTAAATTGTGTTGCTTATCTGTCCGGTTCAGTTATTTAAGCATGTTCTCATTTGTTTTCATTCTCCACAGTTTTCAAATTTTATTATGGTAACTTCTCATATACGTGTAGAACTTGCTATTAGATCCAAGTTGGACGTCTGTTGGAATTATGAAAGTTTCATGCTTATGCACAAGGCAAATCAATAACTCATAAGGACCTATTAAATTGTTCAGCTGTTACATATATAGACTCCAGTGCTGTTCAAGCCCTCAAAGACCTGCATCAGGAGTACAATTCACGTGGCATCCAGGTTAGTATCTTCTATAAAGTTAATATCATGTCTTTTAATGTCACATCTTAATAATGGACAACGACAGCAGAATTTTAGTAGACCTTCTCTCTCTCTCTCTCTCTCGGTTTAGCAGATTGCAATTGCAAATCCAAACCCGGAAGTTGCTCGGTTACTCTCAAGATCTGGCCTTATAGACCTGATTGGGAAGGAATGGTGGTTTGTGAGGGTCCATGATGCTGTACAAGTTTGCCTACAACATGTGCAGAACCTGAATGGGATAACTCCTGAGGCAGCAAACAAGACTCCTAGGAGGCAGCTGAGTTTCCTGCAGAGCCTATGGAAACATGAAGGTGGAGGCAACTTCATGGTGGAGCCCCTCCTCCCTCAAAAGCAAGTATAAGCGTCTATTCCTATAGAAAGGTGATTCACATCTGACCTTTCCTTTTTTTTTTTTTCTAGAGGTCATCGGCTCTTCAAATGTTGTTGAGACATATTCTAGTTTTTTTTTTTCCTAAACTTCTATAGGTGCAATCCTGCTAGAGGAGGGATTCACGGGACACTGGAACCAGCATAGAAACTCATGAATTTATTCAGATTGGGCTTTTTACCTAGGAAATCTAGGAGGCCTTTGTATCCAGCCTTTAAGGCTTCTTTAGTTTTATCTTTTTTCTATTCCCATTCAAAAGCATATCAAGTTTTCTTTCCCCCCCAAAGCAAGCCAAAAAAAAAAAGAAGGCATATCAAGTTGATCACGTCTTTGATGGTTATGCCAAGTGACCAGGGATAAAATCATCCCGCCTTGGGGGGTTTAGGGGATTGGGGAGGGCTAGCCCCCATTGTTTGGCAACCGGTGCCTCCACCGAGTCTTTCCTACCAAATATTTTTTTTAAAAAACAAGCACAAAAAATATATTCAAAAGAATTCAACAGATAAGCGCCAAAATAAGAGACAGCTGGGCTGCCGAAATGCTGAAACGAGAGAAAGGGCGCGCCTATGCGCGATTGTGTGATTTCATCAATAATCGTGCGGCTAGTGCTGATCTTCATTGGAGTCTGGCGGTGGGGAGGGATCGTGGGCTCATGTGGCCTAGGGGCCGCCGCGGCAGCTCCAGTGGACGGCGCACAAAATCACCTGAGAGGAGGTGGAGGAATTTCAGAGGTTTTTCACCAGAATTCTTGAGTTTCTGAGAAGATGAAGGAGTTTCGGAAGCATTGGGAGGGTGTTTCGGTGTTGGTCTTGAGTCTCAACGGGAGGGTGCTAATGGAGTGGATTGCGAGGGAGTTCAAGGATAAGGGGAGGATCTAGCATGGCCCAAATCTTTGCGTTGGCCAAAGATCACCATTTGATTCGCTTCAAATTTGAGGACTGCAGTGGGACTCTCATCAGGGGCTTGTGCTTTGTCATTGGTCAGCTCCTAGCAGTAGAGCCATGGGTTCCCAACTTCATATTGAGCACCAACTTTGTGTGAAGGACTATGATTTAGGTGCGGCTCCATAGGTTGTTGATGGAGTATTGGGTGACGGACATGTTGATGGGAATCACATCGAAAGTCAGGAATTCGGTGGCGTTGGATGACTTCATTGATTGGCAGCAGAAAATAGGATTCGCTAGGATAAGGGTGGAACTCGACCCGACGGTGCTGCTGAAGTTGGGGTTTTGATCAGGGGCCATCAGGGGCTTTTCTGGCAGCTCTTTGTTTATGAGAATGTGCCAATTGCATGCTATAAATCTGGCCAGCTTGGCCATGGAGACAGGGAATGCCAGTTTAAATCGAAGGTGAAGGAGAGTCGTGGTCATGCGTTGCAACCAGAGAACTTTTATGAGCTAGAGTTCGATGGCGGTGGAGGGCTTTCAATCGGAGGACGATCTGCCACTCAATCTGGTTCGACCGCATCTCGAGCTATGGGTCGCAACTTCTTAGATTCGCCAGCCCCATCTATCTAGGGTTCCAACAAAGCCGAGAAAGGTGGTTGATCTCAACTTGGATTCCTCTAGATCAAGTTCACCTCCTTCTTGCCTGGATTCACCAAAGCAACCGGTGATCTCTCTAGGTTCTTCCATCGGACTCCGATGACTAGTAGAAGCCATCTAAGGTTGCTCGTCGACACTCATCGAAGAATAGCCGAGGTGGCTCGGACTCAAACCGAGTCGAGCGAGGTGACTCAAGGATCGGATTTTAGGTATTGGCTGACTCAAATTCTAAACTGATAGACTTTGCTATGGGCTAGGAAGACAGCCCAAGCCTAACAGACCACTATATGTCCAACATGAGTGGGCTGAAGTTGAAAAAGATAAGAGCCTGGCCCGTAGATCGGTCCAAGCGAGCTCCCTGAAGCTGGTTGAGCCGGGCCTGGTGGATGGCCTGAAGGGCTCTAGGGGTTCCTTCTCATGTGATTGGGTCGGTGTCTGAAGGGGCAGAGATGGAAGCAGACGGAGATGGTGCTCATAGAACCCAGAGCCCACCATGGTCGGCTGGCGACGACATCATCAGAGGCTCTAAGTTGGTGGCTGGCACCCTTCTGGGTAGCTTTTCATGGCCAGCTTCAGGTGGGGAAATGCAACTGGTAGCCAGGTGGAAGAGCTCCAAGAGCTGTGGCCAGGAAAAGATATCTGAGAGCCGACCTTGCATATAGTTGCCAGAAAGATAGCCTAGGCGGAGGGGCAATTATTCCACACGATCGAGAGAAAGGGGTTTGGTAGATGTTGCGATCGCAAGCCATGATAAAGTGGTGGGCCAAGTGAATGGGCCTTGAAAGCTGGCAGTGCCTTATAGGATTCCAAGGACAGGATGGAAGGAATGTTGGATGTTGGGAGTGCTTTAGCTGTCTCTACCCATGCCCTACTTCCCTTAGTTCTGATTCTCAGTGAAGGTGTTGCTTTGGAATGTAAGGGAGTAGGAAAACCATCTTTCCTTTCTACTTTCATTAGAATAATGTAACAGCATGTACCTGATCTATGTGTCTTGATGGAGATGAGATTATTTGGGCCTAGCTTGGCCCGTATCTGACGAAGGTTCCCTCCTAGCGGGGGGTTTTATGCAGTGGAATTCCAGGGCTTGTCGGGGGTATTATTGTACTTTGGAGGGTTGATGTTGCTTCCATGGATATTTTTAATCATTGTTCCCAGCAAGTGGCCATTGTTATTATTGCAATGAATGGATTTACTTAGATCTTGTTTGGAGTGTATGTCAGTACTGAGTATAGAAAAAGAAGTATCTTATGATAGGAAGTGTTGACTCTGATTGACCAGGGGTCTCGCTTGTGATCTAGGGTGATTTCAATTATATTATTGGATCTCATGAGAAGAAGGGGATAGGCCCTATATGAAAGATGTGGAACACAGGGAGTTCAGAGATTTTATCCAAGCCAATGGCTTGATTGACCTTGGTTTATCAGTCCTAGATTTATTTGATGTAACAACTGTCAGGATGGGGCTAGGATGTAGAAGAGGATTGACAAGATCCTTGCGACTGCCAGTTGGATTCAGCGCCACTCTTTTACCTGATCTGGCACTTATCGAAGATTGCCTCAAACCACTATCCAATCTTGTTTGACACGGACATGACTATCTCCTACTAGAGTCCATTCCAGTTTGAAAAGTTTTGGCTTTTCTACTCTTGATATTGAGACATAGTGAGGAAAGTCTAAAGGCTGCTAGTCTAGGGTGATGCCAGATATCGTGTGACCTATAGACTTGATCTGACGAGGAGGTGGCTGTAAAAGTGGAACAGGATCGAGATGGGTGACATCTTCAGGCAGCTTGAGGCCATCGAGGTTTTATCATGGACCTTCAGGAGCGTGAGGATTGGGAGGATGGGCTTGCGGAGCAAGAGCTGGTTGATCTTCAGAGTATGCTCTCCACCCACCACTCTCTTCTGAGGCAGGAGGAGGTCTTTTGGAGATAAAAGTCAGGGTACAATAGATTAGAGAGGGAGATCAGAATATGAGATTCTTTCATCAGAACATCATCATCCTGAGTCACAGGAACCAGATCAAGACGCTCAAGGGGTTGGGGTCAGTGGCTGATCGGTGATGAGGCTTTGAGATAGGAGATTATATGATTCTTCAGGCCCAGGTGGATGATACCACTGGGGGGACCCGACCCTTCTAACCCCCCACACCTAATGATGTGGTCACGAAGCAGGAGAATAAAGATTTGGAGGCTATGATTGAGCAGGTGTGAAGGGTTCTCTGATCCATGGTGGAGGACAAGGCCCCAAGATCGGACGATTTTCCTCCTCTTTTCTTTCGGAGGTATTGGCCCATTATCTATTTTGAGGTTGTGGCTGGTGTGCAGGAATTCTTCACCACTGGTCAGATGCTAGAGACCTAGAACTAGACGTTCATTGCTCTATTGCCGAAGCGGTAGGATGCAATGAAATGGAGCATTTCAGACCAATTAGTTTATGTATGGCCTTATATAAGATCCGTGCCAAGTTGATGGTTTGTAGATTAAAGCCTATCCTTCCTCGGCTGATTTCTTCGGAGTAGGGGGTATTTGTGGGCAATCGCAGCATTTCTAACAACATTCTTATAGCTTAGGAGTTTATGCAGGGGGCGATCAAGCTTGATATGGAGCGAGCTTATAATCACATAAGCTGACGATTCTTGGAGGATGTTCTATTAATTTTGGCTTTCACTCCCGATGGATTGGTTGGATTATGGTGTGCATTCAAAGCCCATCTTTTGCTATTTTGATTAATGGGACACCATCAAAGTTTTCTACTCCACTATGGGTCTGCACCAAGATTGTTCTTTATCTCCATATATTTTATTATTTGCACTGATGCCCTTTCAAGAGCTCTTCAAGATGCATCCCTGGAGTTAGTCTTGGACCCTTATGTACCTACCCCGAGGGTCCAGCCAATGTCACATCTTCTTTGTAGATGATTACCTGCTAATGGGCCGGACTATGGTATGGAGTGCCATCCGCTTCAAGAGGATCTTGAAGGACTATTGTAGCAATTGGGTCAGAAGGTGAATCTCTCCAAGTCAGCAGTACTCTTTAGCCTGAAGACACTGATGCATTTGCGGCATCTGATTCGAGACAGATTAGGTGTGGCTAAGCACAGTGGGGCTCTTCAGTATCTAAGGGTCCCTATCTCTGGTCGTAGACTGAGGAGGGCTGACTGTGAAGGGATGGAGCAGAATATCTGGGAGCGACTGGAAGGTTGACAGTCCCAGGTTCTCTCCATAATGGGTAGGATTACTTTAGTGAGGTCCATTCTTATCTCCATGCCCGTCTACCTGCTTTTGAATTCTATTTGCCTAAGGCTTTGGCGGTGAACCTCGAGTAGCATTTTTAGAGCTTATTGTGGTGATCATATCCTGGTGGTGGTGGTCGTGGCATGCATCTTTTCGCTTGGGACATGGTATGCTAGCCGTCAAGAGAGGACGGCCTTAGCATTCCGTCCTTGGTTATGAGGCGAGAGGCTTTAATTGCTCGGCACACCACTAAGCTATTGCTTGACCCTGAGTCTATGTGGAGCTCGATGATGTGGGTGAGGTATGGCACATGGCCAACCAATGGAGTGATTTAGATTAGTCGGTGTGCATCTTTTTTATGGAAGGATATTTGCATGCAAGACCCTGATGTGATCCCCTAGACAAGGTAGCTGACAGGGGATGGTCGATCAATGAGTATCCTGTTTGATCCTTGGGTGGTCGACATGCCATTGGCTTGATGGCCGACATTCATCAGCATTTAGTTACTGAGTCGATAAGGCTTTGTGATCTTCTTTATACTGATGACGGAGGTTGGAAGTATGATGTTGTGATCGGCCTTTTTGGGGAGTAGATGGGCTGACGACTGCTCTCGTTGGTGATTCCTCTTCATCGTGGTCTGGATGTTAGGGTTTGAAATTTTTCTACATGGTGAGATCTATCACAGCTGACCTCTACCGACTATATCAGCAGGAGCCCACTAGACACCTAGATGGTGGATGGATCTGGAAGCTTTGGGTGCACCCGAGGATGAGTCTCTTCTTGTGGATAGTAGCCTGGAGACCATTTCTGATCAGAGCTATCTTGAGGAGGAGAGATATAGATATCCAGTTAGTCTATCCCTGCTGCGATATGAAGGAGATAATGGTACATTTCCTCTTTTGATGTCTGCGGGTCAGATAGGTCTGGAGGCTGGTTGGTCTTCACCATTGGATTACCTAAGTTGAGGATCCAGTTGAGACTTTCTTAGACCTATTGAGGTTGAGAGCTAAGAATGTTGTATCTCGAGACGTAGTCTTTAACGCAGCATATATTGCCCAGCACATCAATTGGCCAGGAGCAGTTTGGTCTTTGAGTTCAGGAGGATCTTGGTGCTGTTTATCTTGAAAAGAGCTATCACTTTGGCAGTGAAGATGATCGATGTGATCTCGAGATCTTCAACGATCTGAGATTCTTACTCTGCTTGTGTAGCGATCCCATGGATGTTTATTACTCAAGAGCCCCCTCTTCCGAAGTACCTTAAGATTAACTTTGATGGAAACATCCAATGCAGGCTTAGAGGCGCCGATTTTGTGATCCATGGGCCTGACTCCAGACTGATCGTGGCAGGAAGATATTAGCTCTTCGAGCCTCCTGTCCCTGAGGAGGAGCTCTAGATTGCATGGGTTGGGATTGTGTATACTTGGAGGACCCTACATACAGATCATGTTATCATTGAGAGTGACTTTGCCACACTGATGTCCTGCATTAAAAGGTATATGCAGAGAGCTCATTCTCATCATATTTTATGAGACATCTCCATTTTGTTGTCTAGATGTATAGATTTGTTGTCTAGATGTATAGATCTATCTATCAGGCACATCTTCCAAGAGGCTAACACTACAACTAACTAAATTACAGCTTATGTTGCGAGGCATATTGAAGATATTTTATGAACCGATCTGATGTTGATTCCTAAACCTTTTAAGAATTTTTTGCTTTCTAACTCTCTTGGACTTATTCACATAAGACTTATATGAATGCTCCGCTTTCATCATAAATATATAGATATATATATATACATATGTATATATATATATACATATGTATATATATATATATATATAATAAACACATGTAAGACTCTGTACAATGGCTTATGATTAGAAGACGCAAGCGATCCTGGAAGATGATGGAACAATTCTCATATATACTGCAGACTCCTTTTTCATTAAGGTGCAAATCAACAGAAACAAAGCTGTTCTCACCGACCCAAAATACTTACCTCGGAAGCTTCTCAGTAGGTCCACAATCTCAGCGAAACTGACGTACCTAGTTACGGGCGGAAAACGGGCCCAGAGACCCGAAAATTGACAGAGCCAGGAAACAACACTCATTTTGGCGAAACAACAACACTACAGCAAATTCAAGGTAACGATCGTCGGGTGTCGAACACCATTAAAAAGGCTACCAGAGAAAAGCTAGCATAGAAAACTCACACCATCGAAAATGCTGAGGGAGGCTTATCCAAAAAAAGAAAATGCTAAGGGAGGTAAGTTGCACCTTCGGACACGACATTAAGCCATATTACAAATAGATCGCGACTTTCCTGATCCCTTTGGCAAACAAACACATAATCAACCGAAACTGTCATCGTCCATTAACTTTCTAATCATTCCGTATTGCCACGTGGGCTTCTCTTGCCGAACCCCGAAAGTGAGACCCTGATGCTGACCCTTCTCATCTTTATGAGCGGCACAACCTCACCTCGACCATCCGACACTCCAACAGCCATTACTAACGAATTCGATACTAGAAGTAGAAAAGCACAAGGCCAATTACTGATGTATTTATAACGGTAAGAAAAGCTAGCGATGTAATATATTCTTGTGGACATCTCAAGCTACTTGATGATGTAGCTTGACAGGTCCATTAGCTTGTCTATAGACATGAATAAAATCCCTGGTGCTCTAACATAAATTTCTTATGCCCAATAATCAGATGATACTCCTGAAATTTCAAGCACTACCAGAAACAAGTATAGCATCCCCTTAAGAACAGAAGATAACGATCCTCCTCTCACTTAGACTACACTGATTTCTCATACAAACAGGGCATTGTCTCATACCAGTCAGCATCTCCAACAAGGGCACGGTGAACTGTTATGAGAACCCCGCTACAACCACAGACTAGATATGAATATAACGAGATGGATAAGAGGAGAAAATCTGTTTACCATAGTCATTGCAAATACCGGATGGCACCTCAGTCTTAATTATTCTAACCAGGAAAGCTTCTCATGAAACCACTTCAGAAGCAAATTCTTACGTACTCCAGCAAAACCACAATTTCAACCAGACCTGATATTGCATGACACAAAGCACATACCACAAGCAAGCTCAGAAGCATTTCCGGTGGACAATAGATGGACCAGATTCATCATATTCACCCTTGGAAATCCACATCTGCAAATGAAAGTTAAAAGCAATCAGTTATTATTCATCTCCAAATATCAGGCAACAGGGGCAAAATCCAGTGTAGTACAAAAAAAAATTTCTCGCCTGCTGAAAGGTGCTGAGGGAGGCAAGGATGGAGCCTCCTATCCAGACACTGTATTTCCGTTCAGGTGGGCAACCACCTTAATTTCATGCTGCTTGGGGCAAGGGCTGTAATCTCCTTGCTCATGCGGTCAGCTATACCGGGGAACATAGTTGATCCCCCACTGAGCACAATGTTACCATACAAGTCTTTCCTGATGTCCACATCACACTTCATGATAGAGTTGTATGTAGTTTCATGAATTCCAGCAGCTTCCATGCCAATTAAGGATGGCTGGAAGAGGACCTCTGGGCACCTGAATCTCTCAGCTCCAATTGTGATCACCTGCCCATCAGGGAGTTCGTAGCTCTTTTCCACAGCAGAACTACTCTTGGCTGTCTCCAGCTCTTGTTCATAGTCAAGAGCAACATAGGCAAGCTTCTCCTTCATGTCCCTCACAATTTCGCGTTCTGCCGTTGTAGTGAAGGAGTAACCTCTCTCTGTAAGGATCTTCATCAGGGCATCTGTGAGATCACGACCCGCAAGATCCAAACGAAGGATGGCATGAGGTAGGCATATCCTTCATAGATTGGAACAGTGTGGCTAACACCATCACCAGAATCAAGCACGATACCTGTTGAAAAAGAGCCAGCCATACTAGTTGAATAGGTTATGATGGTGTAATGTTACCGGCAATCAAAATGGTACAAACCAGTTGTGCGGCCACTAGCATAGAGTGAAAGAACAGCCTGAATCGCAACATACATTGCAGGCACATTGAAAGTCTCAAACATGATTTGGGTCATTTTCTCTCTGTTAGCCTTGGGGTTGAGCGGGGCTTCAGTGAGAAGTACTGGGTGCTCTTCGGGAGCAACACGAAGTTCATTGTAGAAAGTGTGATGCCAGATTTTCTCCATGTCATCCCAATTGCTGACAATTCCATGCTCAATAGGGTATTTCAGAGTAAGGATACCTCTTTTAGATTGTGCCTCATCACCAACATAAGCATCCTTTTGGCCCATCCCAACCATAACACCTGTATGGCGAGGTCGGCCTACTATGCTGGGGAATACTGCCCGAGGTGCATCATCACCAGCAAATCCAGCCTATTTAATGAAGGCGAATCAAATATGAATGCCTGTTGGAGGCTATGCAGGGAAATACTAGTATAGATTCTTTTAAGAAAAAAAAAGCATGACACACAAGGATGGAATAATTAACTTACCTTCACCATTCCAGTTCCATTGTCACAGACAAGAGGTTGGATATCATCAGCATCGGCCATTTTCTATAATCTGTGAAGGTACTACACATGAGACAATGTAACTTTAACTGGCATAGGTGACTACTCTATGCCTTTGAATTCAACAATGCAATCAAGCCTTATTTTCGAATTATTACTCATCCCCAATTACCAGACATTTCAAAAGCGAAGAAATGAATAAGCGAAAGCCTTATAGTTCTAATTATTTAAAAACTGGAAATTTAATGAGGCTGCCAAGAAGAGAACAATTTTTTTCAGAATTAAAAGGGTAAAAAAAAAAGACTAATTCACAAGGAAAAATCCATTTCACTTCTCAAAAAGTAATTCCAAGCTCTGGATTAATAAGTTTCACATCATTAATCAAGTATGGATATGGAAGATTTATCAAGCGTTTGATATGCTATGGTTCTGTTGTCCTAACAAAACAGGATATACAGAAAGTATCACAAAACCAGATCAATAATTAGTGCAGTAGAGTCATGCAACAATTGCCGATACATCCACCAAGCAGAATAAATAGGAAAATTTTATAGATTACTTAAGTAAATATAGATGTTTAAACACAGCTTAGAAGAAGATAAGAGATCTACCAGTCCATGTATGATGTATCTGAAAATGAAGAAGAGCCAAGAAGTGCTTAGCAACATAAACTTCTTATGTAATAGATGAGAAAGTCTCAATTAAACCTTATCCAAAGCCACACATACGGGTGGAGAGACGGACCAAAAACAAACTGTTATGTTCAGGTGTCAGATTAGTTCATTGGTTCATTGAGATTTTTTGCAGGTAAATATCAAAGGATGGCTTACTTATCAACAGTTAGTGCCTTGATTTGATCACGAATAAAGGATCAAGTTGATGACTATCTTGATGAACTGCAGAAATATACCACCAAAAACAATTATAATGTTCAGATGTCAGATGAGTTCATTGGTTCGTGGACATTTTTTGCAGGTAAATATCAAAGGATGACTTAGTTGTCAACAGTTAGTGCATTAATTTGACCATGAATAAAGGATCAAGCTGATGGCTATCTGGATGAATTACAGAAAGAATACTACCACCAAAACATTGAGGATAATGGCAGTTATGTATAAGATAGGACCTTTATAGCAGGAATCTTCTACTTAAGGTAACACACATGCATCAAAAATCTTCTCAAAAGCTCAAATCCAAACTCACTTCCTCAGCACTATCTTACATCAAGAGTTTTCAAAATCTGCTTCTCTATGCCCACTTTCACTCCCAATGCAGGTGGCAACTAAGGTTCATAGGACTTGATAGTCCATTAGATTAGGATTTCTTTTTAGTTATCTGACTTACAATCCCATGTAATAAGGATAAAGATATGGCCATTACTTTATTCTTTATTTTCTTTTTGGAGGCTAAGCCCCAACTTTATTCACACTACAGCTAAAAATATCAGCAAATACAAGGTTAGACAAAATAAAGGAAAACACTGCAGTCCAACATTTCAAGAGTAACCATCGGAAGCCAGCAAATATGCTGGCTGGTTTTCTTCATGATAAACATATCTAGCCCAAAAGAATGAAAAGATATAGGTGGTTATTCAAAGGGATAATTTATCAGGTTATATTTATTAAAAGTCATTCTACTTGGTAAAAGTCATAGTCAATGATTGCTGACTTGGAATTGGACCCCGTGTCGGCCAACCGACAGTACGAGTCGGTATGCCCTCACATACCGTACCATATCGGATCCGAACCGATATGAAAACGAGAGATGAACCAAGGAGGAAAAGGAAGAGAAAGAGAGAGGAGGGAGGGAGGGAACAGAGGCTAGTGAAAACACCGATGGTGGCCACCAAAGGGCCGCCGAAATGGCTGTCGTTGCCACCAAACAGCCAAAAACACCTCGTTGGCCACCGCATTCTGAATCGAATGCCAGAACCACACCAATTAGCCACTAGTATTGTTCGGCACCGTGTAAATCAAGATTTTCAAAACCGGTACCGGACATTGTTCTGGTCGGCCAGCGGAACAAATCGATACGGCCCCATATCGGATCAAACCGATGCGAACCGACAAAGGGAGGAAGGGACGAACCAGGGATGAAGAAAGAGAGAAAGAGAAGAAAGAGAAAGAAAGAGGAGGGAGAGAAGCAGGTTGAGGCAGCGGAGATGCCACCAGTAGCCCATGGAGGGCTGCGCGGGCCCTCGAAGGGCTATGGTGGCCACCGTGGCTCCGCATAGTTTGTGGGAGAAAAAAGAGAGAGAGGGGGAGAGAAAGAAAGGACCGAGGGGGGTCCAACAGAGAGGCCACCGAAGGGCCTCTAGCTGGCCGCTGGGTGGCACAAACACCACCTGCGGTTCCATGATCGTGAAACAGGGACGATCATTGTCGGTTTCATTGTTGTCAGATTTTTTTAAAAAAATTGAAATAGTGAAGCCGGCAAACTCATTGCCGACTGGAGTTTGCCAACTTCACTGTTTCTTGACTTTTTTTTAAAAAAATTTGAAATAGTGAAACTGGTAAACCCACTGCCGGCTTCACTGTTCATCATCGTTTTAAAAAATACGACACGATCGCTCCTGTTCCGCGACTACAGCTTTGTCTACGCATTTTTCGCCGTTTGATGGCCACGGTAGCTATCCAGTGGCGCCAGAGATCCCTCTTCGCCACTGTCCTCGCCGTCCGGTAGCATCCCTTGCCCCTCTTTCTCTCTCGAGGTTAAAGCCCCTGTTGGGTGACACCGAGCGCGGATGCCGCTACGACCCTCTGGTAGCATCGACAGGCCAACGCCACTCTCTGACGACGACATCGACATTTTCCTCCCTCCTCTCTCTCTCTTCCTCTCATTCCCTCTCTTTCTCTCTCGATGCCGACATGTGCTGTTTCCAAGCTGGAACCATCCCGATTCTCCGTCAGTCTAGTTCGACATGCCTTGGACCATCCGGTTCAGGATGGTTCTAAAAATCATGCTTCGAATTGCCTGGTTCGGGCTGTTCGACAAACTATGATTATAGTATGATAGGAATAATAAAAAAAAGTTCTTATTTATCCAAGGTTGTGACAAATTGAGATTTGAGGTTACTTTTTCAAGGACAAAAAATCATAATTCAGGAAAAAAAATTCAGGAACAATTTGAAAACTGTTAGATATCATCATGACTAGAGAGATAGAACGAAATATCCAAAACACCTCAACGAATAGGAGAATACCAAAGTCCAAAGATAGCTATACCTAGTAAGAAAAAAATCATGAATTATTCATAAAAATACCATAAATCCATAAGATTAGGATCTTAAATAAAAGTAGGATCTTGAACTCGGACAGTAAAATATCAAGAAATGAGCTGCTGATGAAAATCATGAGAATGGTGTAAAGAGAGAATAGTGTAAATTTTCTTTTAGTAAGAGAACTTAGGCCCTCGGACAATTTCAACCTCACCACCCGCCCCCTCCCCCCCACCCAACCCGGCCCCC
>KE505697.1:213485-234600 GCA_000441515.1 Elaeis oleifera
ATGACCTAATCGCTAAGGATGTTCGATTCTGATTTGATCAAGACTTGAGTTTGATTAATTTTTGATTTGATTAAAATTTAATCAAGATTATTTGCTATCTAATTAAATTAGGTTTAGTTATCTAATTGGATCTAATCTAATTTGGTTGGGTTAAGAACCTAATTGGATGAGAAATCAATTCGAATTCAAATCTCTTTCACCTCCTTTCTCTACGCCCTCTATTTCTTCATGTGAGAAATTTTTTGCATGAATTTTTTCTCATGCTCAAAGTAGTTCTATGCCCACATCTGATTTTTTTTAAATTAAAATTAGTTGGTTAAATTTGAGTTAAAATGGGTTTAAATTTGAATGAAAATCTAGAATCTAAATTGAGTTAGACTCTTCTCTTCACACCACTACCTTTCTCTATGCAAAAAATATTTTTGCATGAGATTTTTTACACTATTCTGATATTGATCGATCACTATCTGAGTTTCTAAGAGAAGGATAAAATTGGTTGAAAATTTAATTCAAATTTGATTTGAATTGGTGATAAGGATCAACCAATATTTAAACTTGAACCAAAACTACCTAATTTTTATCCTCATCTTTCATGGGATGCCAGCCTTAAGAAGGGATGAGTTTTGTGTGACAAAAAGAGTGATTTTTGGTGTGAGAAACCTCTAAGTTGGGGTGTGAGAACCTGAGAGTGGGTCAGGCTTCCGTGTGTGAGAAACAGAGGAGGAGATCTTCCTCTTGGACGTGAGGTCTAGGGTGGGTTCTAAGATTTTAACTTGAGATTTTATGAGAAAAAAATACAAGAGTGAGTCTTGTCCAATCTCCCACACCACCACCTTCTCATAAGGCTTCATTTTTGATCCAGAGAATTTTAGAAGATCTGAAGAAAGGAGCTTGGATCAGCCATTTAGTACCGTCGATGCGAGCTAGCACTCTTGGAAAGGACGATCCGATCAGAACTTCGAGTGGATAATTGTAGAGGCTGGATGACCTATGCGGCTACTCAGTATCAACGAGAGCTTTATACCATATCTTTCAGTAGTAGAGATCATCGATCTGCAATAAGGTGATGAGTTCTGAACTCAATCGATGTGATCTAAAGATCAGATCAGATTCAAGGTATCGATGTGATCGGTGCAGTTTTTATTTTATATTAGATTTTATATGTAAAATTTTATGTTATAAACCTTTAATGGTAGTTTAGATCTGATTTAAAGCATGTATAGAAGATTAAAATATTTAATATTTATTTTTTGCTGTAAAATTTTAAAATATATGCTTTGAACTACCCATTTTTTCTTCAACTCTTGCTAGAACTCCATTTCCAAAGCTTGCCATCTCTTCCACTAGTCAGATGAGTTGAATGACAGATTAGAAGTAGGAGGCTAACCTTATTCAGTATGGAAGAAGGCAAAGGAGAAGTGAAATTGTTCATAATATCACCATGTCTAAAGAACTCCGTTATAGTACAGTATTGTTTAATGGCAAACAAAAATAAATGTGAAAAAAAAACTCTTAACGGTATGTCACAAGTCCACATATCATACCAGAATGAAGTTTGCTCACCATCACAGACCGAAACATTAGTACAGTCTTGAAATAAATTGAAGTTCTTCAGAATACCTCTCCAAAATGGCAATATTGCTCGAAGAGAGTTGGAAGATGGCACAGTTGGAGGTTTATGATCATAGTAAATCTGTTGAACTAAATTTTACCTGCAAGATTCTTAGTCGTTAAAGTATTTCCACCACCACTTAATCAGAAGCACCTAGTTGGCTCTTGAAAGGTCCATTACTCCTAACCCACAAAGATTTTTTGATCTACAGACTTAATCCCAAGCTACTAGGTGCTTGATCTTACTGGCATTATCATCACCATCCCATAGAAAATTTCTATAGATACAGTCAATCTGCTTGATGATTGTTATTAGGATATGGAGGACTGACATCCAGTATAGAGGAGTTGCTCTTAGGACTGAATTAATGAAAGTTAGCCACCCTGCAAGGGTTAGGGAGTTATGTTTCCATCTGGCTAGCTTTTTATCAATTTTCTCAAGCAAAAAATGCTAATCTCTCATCCTTAGCGATGAGAAATGCAATGGGATGCCAAAGTAAGTGATTGGCAATTCAAAAGGCTGACAATCTAGAATCCTTGCATAGCCACTGACTTCCTCGAAGCATAAATCGATCCCTAACAATTTTGTCTTCTCAAAATTTATCTTTGGCTTGGTCATCAACTCAAAGGAGTAGAGTATGAGTTTCAAAATGTTGATTTGATCCTTGGTAGCCTCGTAGAAAACCACTATGTCATCAGTAAATTGTAAACACAGAATTTTTTTAACTACATCTACCTAACCGATGCTTGTAATTAATTTTTTTGAAGTAGCAATATCTATCATTCTGCTCAGATTGTTTGCCACTAAGATGAATAACATGGAGGATAAGGGGTCACCTTATTTAAATCTTTTTATTTTATAATCATCACCTTGGTTCACCATTGATCAGAATTATAGAGCTAGAGGACTGAAGTAGGGTAGAGATCAAATAGATCCACTTATCTCCAAAAGCTCCTTCTTTAGCAGCTGAAGCAAAAAATGCCAAGTGACATTGTCGAATGCCTTTTCAAAATCTAGCTTGTAGATAATGCCTTTAGACTTGGTTTTTTTGCAGTGTGAAATTATCTCTATGGCTGAAATGAAGCTCTTGAAGATGTATTACCCCTTAATGAAAGTCATTTAGTTATAGGAAGTCAGAGAGTTAATAACCTTAGATATCGCTGAGAAAGGACCTTAGAGAATAGTTTTATAATCCCATTTTTGATGCTTATCGGGTGATAGTCTTGGACAAACATATATTCATCTTTATTTGGTATTAAGGAGATGAAGGTGTGATTCATCCTTGAAAGGTCCACCTTGGAGCAGTGGAAGTCAGAGAAAATCTTCAAAATATCCCCCTTAATGGAGTCCTAGAAGCGTTCGTAAAAGAAATCGAAAACCTTCAGGTCCTGGAGCCTTGTCCCTTTCCAAACTAATTAAGAGGCCAGCTCTAATTTCCTCCTCTATGAATGGGTCTTCAAGAGCAGATAGGCCATGCATGGGATCAAGGTACAATTTATTTTATAGTGCTTCCACTTCTGACAATACCTTTGTACCAAGTACAGACTTGTAATACAAATACAAAGCTTCTTGGATATCAGATTGGGTTGTTATGAGCCTTCCATTATTGTTTATGTTTGTAATCTGATTTTTCCTCTTAATGTAGGCTCTAAGGTGGAAAATCTTGTATTTTGATCTCCTTCATGCAGCCATTAGACATGCGATCTTTGCTTCCAATATGCTTCCTCTTGGTTTGGTAAGAATTCCAATTATTGCTTAAGAATTTGTCTTTCATCTTGCTCATTAGTTGTAGGCTTCTAAATTCTTCGACTGAGTCTAGTTCAGTAATTCTAGATGAGAATTTTTTTTTCTTCTGAAAGATGTTAGGGATGTGTTCCCTACTCTAGCAGTGTAGCTTTAGTCTAAGAAATCTGAGTTTGCTGACTAAAGATGCCATTGAGTGATTGTTGCTGGGGGCAGACATGCAGCAATCCTTTGCCATGTCATTGAAACCATGGTGCATGTACCAATGATTCTCAAACCTGAACGATCTGTTCTAAGTATGATCAAGGACTTCTTGGGTTTAAGTCGGAGCAGCAGTGGGGTATGGTCTAAGATGATATGGGCCAAAGAGGCCAAGGAAGACAGAGTAAAGTAGTCATGCCACTCTAAGGATATAAAACATCAGTCCAAATTGGCCAAGCAAGCTTTATCTCTGAAGTTGATCTTGTGAAACGTTTGCCTGCAAGGTCGAGTTCCATGAGTTCAATATCATAAATAAAACAGTTGAACTCCCTTGAAGTCATTTAGCTACTAGACACTCCAAATCTTTAAGCAGTGATCTGATGATGTTGAAGTCCCCCACAATAAGCTAGGGACCCAGATAATTCAATTTGATTGCTCTTAGCTCGTCAAATAGAGACTTTCTACTAACCCGATCATGAGGATCGTAAACATTAGTAACTAGCCAAGAAAAGTCATTAGTTTTGGAAGAGAAGCGAGTGGTTAAGGAATAATCACTAATAGATATGAGAGAGCCCTTAATTTCTAAACTACACCAACCAGTTAAGAGACTCCTAAAAGAGTTCATAGCCTCTTTAGAATGCCAATTGTCAATTAGAGCTCCCATAACTACCCTCAGAAGCTTGGGGTTGAGATGGTTTAGTTTAGTCTCCTGAAGGCAAATGATTTTACTTATAGAGTTTAGAATAGTCTCTTTGATCAACTTCCTTTTAGATAAAAGGCCCATTCCTCTTACAATATTCCAGCATAAAAGTGACATTGGAGGATATCTGCAAACCACAATAAGGAGAGGAGAAGTAGGCAGTTAGACACAATAATCCATAATAGAACTTTGCATCCATTAGCGCTAAGAAAGCTTACATTAGAACCTAGGCCAAGAGTAGATAGATTGTAGCAAAATAAAAATTCTCCACAATGCCAAACAAGGGGTCCAGCCATTAAACCAATGATATAAAGTAGTCAACAAAAGTGATGTAAGCAAGCAGGCAGCAGAGGAGAGTAGCAGAAGTAGACACTATAGCAAAGAACTTTGGTTAAATAGGCACTGCATCATCAGTGAACATTTAACGAAGCTGCTCTAGGGACTTGAGCTTAGAGACAGTGGCATCTAGATTTTTGCTAGGGATGTTGACACCACATTTACGAGTGAGCTTAAGCAAGTCACTGGTTGTTAGAGAGCTGATGAAGAGGATATCCTCCTCCAACAAGGAGAGACCTTCCATGCCAAGAGCTCGAACCTTCTTGATACGTAGTTGGAGACTTCGCTTCACAAGTTTGGGAGTGGAGAGATGAGAAGTTGGGTTATGTGCAGTTAGATTTTCCATCAGGATAGAGAAGGCTTTAGTTATTGGGACAAGGTTTGGATAATGGGTAATGAGGTTTGATGGTTTTTTGTTAAGCTACAGATAGGCAACAGCTCAATGTACTGCCTACCCTCATAGGAATCATAAGAGGTGGAGATCAGAGAGGAGTTAAGGCGGGAAGATGAGGTGCTAACATTAACAATGAGGGGCAGAGTAACAAGGAGATAGCCCGACCAAGATAAAGGATAGTAGGAGTTTGGTTCTTAAAGGAGATAGCATTCCAGATGGATGTAGACCAAGTGAACAAGGCTACATCAATCAACAAGAGCCAAAGGCCATTGTTCGATGTGTCAAAGAATTTGAAATTCAAACATGAGAGACTCGAGAGGCCTAGTAGAGATATAGGATCTAAAGAGGTAGAGAGTGGAGACAATATGGAAGTTACCATTGGCAAGAGGTGACAGCGATACTGACCAATAGATCTAGGATTCCTTAGCTTCGATGAGCTATCGCTGGACTGGGAAAGACAATTCTTCCAGCATCCAAATGGGGGCTTTTGGTTTGCCGGGCCAAACCAATACTCCACTTGCTATCATCCATATTTCCATAGCTTCCTTATGGGATGGAGAGGAATCATCATGAGGAACTTAGACAGTAAAGTAGTTACCACCACTTTAACCGAGTAGATGAGGGTGCCAACCATAACCTCTACCTCCTCCTGGATAGAGTCAAGATCCTCACAGATGAAGTGGATGTTAAAGCTACTTAAGTCTTCCTAGTGAAGGCTCGAGTGGCTCGCATATTGTGGAATACTTAACTGAAAATCAAATTAGCCACTGCTTCTACATTCCAACAAAAGAGAAGAAGGTTAACAAATTAGCACATACTTTAAACCGGAGTTTATGTGGGACACCTCCTCTATATTGATTCCACTAATTGATAATAGCGAGAATCCTTCTCCATGGATATGACCAAAAGTGATTAGGGATTGGACAACTTCATATGAGGGGCACGAAACAAGAAATGGTTATCCTTTCTAATCTTTAGTCATCCATGAGCCGGCAATCATAACTTTATGGGCTAGAGTACAATCCATATTGTCTATCTTAATAGGTCTCCCAAAAGACTCAACAAAAGCCACTCTATGAAGTACTTAGATATCTCAACCACTTCAGCAGTAACTGGGATGAAAGCTTGGCACCGGACACACGGAGCTGGGGAAGGTTGGGATGAAGGGTGGGCAAGGCCATTGAGGGAGGAGAACTAGCTGGAGAAATGATGGGGAGAGCTTGTATCAGTTAAGGAGGCCTTAGCTGGGTTGTAGGTTCAACTAAGCTGGTTTGGGTCGCTTGTTCGATTTTAATAAGTAGGATTTATAAGTGTGGCCAAAATCAAGATAAAGGAAGCATTTAGTTGGATTCTTACATCCTTGCTTAAAGTTGCCACTATCACCACAATTATAATAGTGGCCCTTCTTATATGATAGAGGCATCGGTGGTTGATGGTGGAGAGGAATGGAAGTGGCAGACTGAGGGGATGAGGGTGGTAAAGAGAGGGATGGATAGCCATATCAGACTGATCTATAATTGAATACACTGCCCTCACCATATTGGCATACGATTTGCCAGAACTTAGCCAGACGGAGTGGTCGTTTAACTCCATGGCTCTGCCTATTAGGGTAGAGTGAGGTCTCTCCATCAAAATAACTCTTCTTCTGTGTGTCTTGAACTATTTCCCACTCACAGTAGGTCGTGTGACCTTAACGAAGCACTGTGTGGTCATAAAGGTAGATGTGGATTAACATTGAGGTGGTACGAATGGCATGGGACCAAGGATACCTACTGAAAAGCTGATAGAAGGCCTCTTCATTTTTTGAGCTTCGAGGGGAATGGCATTAGCCCCTACAAGGGGAGGAAATGGATGAGGTGGAGCATTATGAGATGCTTCCTATACCATCAGGATAAAATTATTGAAAATTATGTCCCAAAGTCAATTATCAGTCTGTTGACGGTTATGCTAATTATTGTAATTGTATATGAATTGTTGAAATAATAGATATTATTTAGTTTTCTCATTACTTTGTGTACATCTTATTTGAACTCTTATTTTGTGATGAAGTCCTTAGAACTATTTGAATCGATATAGGAGGATATATCGTTCAATCCTTAAATCTTAGTTCACAACCAAATAATATACTATTATTAGGACGATAGCTATATCAAGTATAGGTCATTGTGTGCCATGTGCATTGGTTATCTTCTTGTCCAAAGAGTGTGGAGACACTAGCATGGCATGCAAATGAGACGTAGGAGTATATCTCACTGAATGTGACCAACTGCTGAGCACTCTGCTATCAAGAGTAGCTCGTGAAGGATATGGATATAAGTATCTCTCTGATCTGAGATCACCACGATGACTTACAAGCAACTCACCGTGCTTTGATGTTGAACTATCTGAATTTTTAATTCAGTGATAAAAAATTTTTGGGCACAGTTACGTATTTATGAAGTCGGTGTGTGAGTCAAGATAGAATTGATCCTTTGAATAAGTAAGAGTTAATGCATCAATGTATTTCAATTCAATAAAATCTCGATCGAGGTAATCTATGAGATGAATTTGAAAAATTGAAATGCAATATGGATGACTATGTCAGAGTTGATAGTTAAATCCTAGGTCACTTTAAATATTTGGATCAAAAAAATGAATTATATGATAACCATATGCCAAGAGGTTCTTGAATATTGCTTTACAATCTTTCGACCTATCTGGATGTCGGGTATCATTGCTAGATGGTCACTTTGATTAGTATAGAAAGATTGTTTCTGTATTATCGACTTAAATTCAAACCTATGGGGTCATACTTAATAGAAGTTTCTAACTGATCATATGTCGGATCGATGATTAAGAATCATTCTAGAGTAAAACAGTCAATTCAATTAATTATTAACCCTGTGTAAAATTGTAATAATTAATTTGCTAATTGTTGGTGAATTATAGGAGGATTAATTAGTGATTAGATTGCTAATTAGCTAAATTTGATTGAGTATTGAGATTTGGATCAAATCTAACTGAATTGGATTCAATTTGGTTTGATTCGATTAGGTTATAAGATGACTTAATTGCTAAGGATGTTCGATTTCTGATTTGATCGAAACTTGAGCTTGATTAATTTTTAATTTGATTAAAATTTAATTAAAACTATTTAATATCTAATTAGATTAGGTTTAGTAGTTTAATTAGGTCTAACCTAATTCGATTGGATTAAGAACCTAATTGGATGAGAAATTGAATTCAAATTCAAACTGGATTAATCCCCTGCGCCACCTTTCTCTATGCCCTTCTTTCTTCATGCAAGAAAAGTTTTTGCATAAATTTTTTCTCATGCCCAGAAGAGGATTAATGTTCATTTCTGATCTCTTTTGGATTAGGATTTGGTTGGTTTAAATTTTGAGTTCAAAATGTCTGAATTTGAGTTTAAACCTAGAGTCCAAAACTAGTTGGACTCTTCCCTTAATGCCGACCACTCCTCTCACGCACAAATGGGTTTTGTGTGATTTTTTTTGCACCTTTCTGATGTTTGTCACCCATTCTTTGATTTTCTAAGATAAAGATAAAGTTTGGTTCAAATTTGATTCAAATTTAATTTGAATTGGTGATAAAGATCAACCATCATTTGAACTTGAACCTAACTATCCAAATTTATCTTATCTTTCATGGGACGCCACCTTAAGAAGGGTGGTTTTTGTGCACCTCATGAGATTAGATTTTTGGCATGAGAAACATTAGAGAGGGGGCATGAAAAATTAGAGAGGGTCGAGCTTCTTTGCGTGAGAAATCAAGGAAGAAATCTTCCTTTGGGCGTCAGGTCTAGGGTGGGTTCTAGGGTTTCTTCTGGCTCTAGTTTTTGTGTGAGAAAATTACAAGAAGGTCATGTTCCTTTTCCACACCATCTCCTCCTCGTAAAGCTCTATCTTCTAATCTGAAAGAGTCTGGGTGATCTAAAGAAGGAGCTTAAATCAGCCATCCAAATCCTTCGATGCGAGCTAGTACTCTCGAGAAGGATGATTCGATTAGAGCTTCGAGTGGAGGACCTGTAGAGGCCAAACGATCTATGTGGCTACTCGATATCAGGAAGAATCTCGTACCATACTTATCAACAGTGACGTTCATCGATCCGCACAAAGATAATGAGTTCTGAACTCAATCGATGAGATCTAACAGTTAGATTTGATTCAGGACATCGATGTGATCGATGCAGTTTTTGTTTACATCAGATTTTGTATGTAAAAATTTCATATCATAGATCTTTAAGAGATAGTTTAGATCTGATTTAAAGCATGTGTAGAAGATTAAAGAATTTAATCTATTATCTTCCACTATAAAATTTTAAAAATGCATGCTTTGAACTGTCTATTTCTCCTTTAAAAATCAGCTCAGGATTTGACACTTCTGTAGTTTTTTGAGAAGAGTGATTCCACCATATTAAAGTGAGGGACTCTTTGTTAAGGATGGGTCTGAGGTAGGGTGGCTATTTTCAACATGACATGCGAATGTAACACGCAACATGATATAAAATTTTGCATTAGTGTTGGGCTTATACATGTTCATATTGAAATCATGTCGATCCGTTTATGGCACGAAGAATTTTGTGTGTTGCATGTTAACCACTTATGACATGTTTATATCGAAATTGTATCGATCTGTTTATGGCACAAAGAATTTCGTATGTCGCATGATAACCGTTTATGACATGTTTAACCCATATATGAAAAAATATGTAATTTTATAATTTTTATAAAGTCAATGATTATTTTATTTTTATTAAAAATCTTAAATAAAATTAAACAAATATATCAGCCCCTGCACACAACCACCAACTTAACTCTCTCTCTCTCTCTCTCTCAATCTCGTTTCAAAGGCACCACCACCATCAAGTGAAAGACGGCCAGGCCACCACTACCAAACGATGAATAGAAGCAATTCCCTCACTCTCCACGACTCGATCTCTCTCTCTTTCAAAGTCTCTGCACTATCTCTCTTATAGTACTGTCTCTCTCAATCTTAAGTCACTGTATTGTCTCTCTCTTAAGTTTCTTTTAATTTTGCCAATAAGAACAGTAGCAATAGCAAATCTCACTCTCTTAGTCAAAAAAGATTGATCAAATAAAAATATATGTACCAAAACTTCACAATCTCAGACTCAATGCATACATATATTTATATTTATATTAACTAGTTTTAATATTTTATACCATCTCTTGTGTTTGGTCAAGTGACTGCAAACAATACATATATTATATTTATATTAATTAATGGGACATGTTGCATCTTATACATATAGTATATTTATATTAATTAATGGGTTTGTGTTGCATTTAGAGTAATTACATTATGTTTATATTTCATTAATTACAACTCTCAACAGTTTGATAACAATTTTAATTATACAAACCCGACTAATCATATTTGCAAAATAATTTTAAATATAGAGTTTTTATTACTTTATCTCTTATCTTTGGTTAACAATAAATCTGAAATCTCCATGATTTTAATTATATTTGGCTACTTATTTAGTGTTTGTTATTTAAATTGTAGATGGCAGAACAAGTATGGGAATCCTCAAATGCCATGGGTAATGAGCAAGGAGCTACTGAATCAAATACCATGGGAATTGATAGCATTGAGCTTAATCAGATTTTGTCAGAGGAGGATGAAGATAAATGTGACGATGATGATAATGTTGTGGAGGTGGAAGAAGTAGAAGGTGATGAATACATTAATTTTACATAAGAAGTATTAAAATTTATGCTATTTAATTTTTATTATTTCATATTTGATACTTCTTATGTTCTTTTTCAGAAATTATCAATCATGAGAATTATTTATAAAACAACTAGTAAAGACCCCCAATATTTGCAGTTAACAAGCTTATGTTCAAAGTACAAACCCATTATATGGAAATGAACAAGCACTGTGCATGCTACAAATAGAATGGATGTGGATCATGTGGGATTAAAAGCCAAAGAGATTTTGATAGGAGATTTTAGAAAAATTTAAAAGAGAAAAGAATGGAACCCATGGAGTGTTGTTTTGGGAGCACGTGAGGAGGAGAGTTAAGAGGGGGACTCACGGCTTTGATGTGTGTTTTTTTGGGAGATGCAAAAGATTGAGAATGTCTGAGATTTGAACACACGTGGCAAGGTGTTTGATGCTGGACCAGGCACAAGCGATGGACGTCACGTGGAGTGTGGATGTGCGTGCGCGAGTGGTTGGGCTAGTGGGCATTGCTGGCGTGGCATCAGGTGGGTGCACAGGCTGGGACTTGAGCATGACAAGGCTTCTATGCAAAAAATGCATGCGTAACACGTGCACTGTACACAAACAGGAGGACACAAATGCGGAAGAAAAAAAGAGTAAAATATTTTAAAATTTTAGAGAATGAAGAGTTTGGATTGAATAGTAGCTCTTCTATCTTGCCTTATCCTCTCTTGTTCTTCAATCTCATCCATCCATCTTTTTAGGCTCTTGTTCATATCATTAGTCTCACATCAAAAAAGCATAAAAACCTCCTCCCTCCTAACATCTATAAAAAGGCCTCCATACCTCCATCTTAGGAATCATCTCTGTTTCTTATGCCCTAGCCTCCACTCTCCCTTTGGTTCTTTAGCCACCTTGTTTTCACTTTCTTCCATCCTTCCAACACACAAGAAGGAAAGTCAGCCAGAGAAAGATCGGTCCAAAGCCAAAGGAGGGAGAGAAAGAGTTAGAGAGGAGATCCTAGTTTAGATGAATTCTTTCTTTTATTTTATTTTCTATTTTGAATCTAACTCTAAGTCTCTTTAATGGCTTAGGAGTTGAGAGTTTATTGTAATCTAAGTCTTAATTTTCAGCAATAAATCTTCTTTCTTTATGCGAGTTAAATTCTGTAATATTTAATTTCAGCATTAAGATAGTTTCTTTTAATATGCTTAATCTCTTCCTACACTTCTATTAAAATTATATCTAGTTAAGTAATCCCTCTGGGATTTGCAATGAAGCTAGAACCCTATTGGTTTTGATATTTATATGGATGATTTTTATTTTCTTAAAGAGATCTCCCCTTCCATGAATCTCTATTTTCTTCACCTCTTGATCAATCTTGATGGGTTATAGTTGGGTCAAAATTTTTTCATAGTCCATATTTGAATCAATAATTAAAGATAGATGGCTAAAGTAGAGATTCATCATCATCACCATTTTTTTGTGCAATAAAGGTTTGATAGATCATAGTTAGGTTAAGTCCTTTCATGATCTATGCTTATTTTAGTATAAGGAAAGGTTAGCAATTTAATTAGTGCATAGGAACAAACTTGAAAGGCTGTTGTTTCCTAGCTATTCATAGCCTATGCTTGGTTGTGTCATATACTAAAAGAGAGATTGAATACAAAAAGAGGAATCAACCAAATAAATACCTAAATCAAGGGTCTAGTGGATTCAAAAATCTTAGATTTCTAGATATTGCTTTTTTAGATCTATTTCTTTTCTGCATCTTTAGCTTTTAATATAAATCATCACCTTCTTGTCAAAGCTCGACTGAGCAACAATCTGATACAAATACAAAAGCATCCAATTCCTCGTGGGATTGATCCGTACTCGCCGAACGTGCTGCTTTGCACACCATGTGCTTGCAGTTATATTTAAGACACATCAAGTTTTTGGTGCCGTTGTCGGAAGATTGACGTATTTTAATTGTATCTAAATTTTTGCTCTTCATGCTTTTTAGTTTTAGTATTTCTTATTTATCTTCTTTATCTTGCTTTACATTAAGTTGGTGAGTGTTGGAAGCCAGGTACGTATTCTAACATATTCCTTTCTTTTTGCATACTAGACCTTAGTTGTTATTAATTTTATTTGAAACTTGTTTGTTCTTATTGGTTGTACATAAGCATATCTAAACTACTTTAAGAGGACGAACCTAAATAAGATAAGATGGAGATTTCATCACCCTTTCTTAGCTTACAAATAAGTTCCTTCATTTGCATTAACCCTAAACCTTAAATAAAATCAATTAGATGTCAATCCTAGGGACATCCGAGCTTATTAGGACAAGAAAAGCCAAGAGTTGGATTGAAATTAAGTTGACTGGCCTGTCGGTATATAGAAAAATGATTCAGAAACTATGTTTGAAGAAAGATGGTTATTAATTAGATCTGTTACGAAAGTACAGAGAGCCTCCCATCAATCTTGCACTTATCTGACTGATTCGGTAAGCTGATTTTGAACTTGAAGTGCTCGAAGGCAACCTTAACAGTTAGGAGCTGTCTAGAGTTAGGAAAATCCTAGTTAGGATTTCTTCTCTTCTCTTCTCTTCTTTGGATTGAAAACTTGCTTGTAGAAAAAAACAACAAAAAAATCAAAATAAAAAAATAAAAAATAAAGTGAATTCTCCACTTCTTTTGTGGAGAAGGACATTTGGTCGAATAGTTAGAATTGATTCAATTCCTATTTTGAACCCTAAAGTCTCTAAAATGGAAGAAAGTAATTAGCTCTAAACCCTTAAGGATTTGTGTTGTCCAGTTTAGTCTATCCAACCTTCTTTCATCAGGTTGCCCTAACCTATTGCAAAAAACTTCAAAGTTAAACCTCAGATTATTAATATGCTTTTAAACTTCACTGAAATAGAGGATGCATATATATTCATTAGAAAATTCGAAGAGATTTGTGCAACCATGAGGTTGCAACAACTTTCTGAGGATGAGATCAAACTGAGACTAATCAATTTCACTCATAAGGATAACACCAAAAAGTGGCTATACAGCCTGCCAAATCAATCTATCATGACTTGGGAGGTTTTGTATGAGTGTTCTTAAAGAAATTCTTTCCTCATTTTAAGATAGCTAGAATTAGAAATGAGATTAACTAATTCTACTAACTAGCTGGTGAATCATTTTGAAAATACTACACATCAAAATCCAATGAATAACCTCTATGCACCCACATATAATCCAGGATAAAGGAATCATCCAAATTTTTTATGGTTGCAGAGCCTGAATGTAGGTGGTCCTAACTTCAATCAGTCAAATCCAAGGCCTAATCCTATAATAAACAATCCATCAGGCTTCAACAATAATGAAAAAAATTTAACTCTCCAGAGAAAAGCCTAGAAGTCCTGACAAAATCTAATGCTGACACCAATGCTATATGAAAAACTTTGTGCAGACTACTAACCAACTCTTAAATGCTAATACCTAAGTCATAGCCCGTCTGAAAATGCAAGTAGATCAGCTAGCCTCTACCATGAGTGAGCGAAAATAAGAGAGGCTGCCTAGCCAACCTGAACCCAATCCAAGAATTCAAAATACTCCACGACCCCAACATGGAAACTAAGTTAACCAAGTGAATGCTGTTCACATCTTGAGATCGGAGAAATAAGTGGATAACAAGATAGGTACATCTGATATTAGAAACGACTCATCTATCGAGTCACCCAATGAACAACCCACCTTATAAAATCAAGCTCGTGAAACTGATAATTCACCAAGCCTGCTCACAAGTCCCACAACTCTTGGAGCTTCTTTTCCAAATCGACTGAGGTCTAATAAACAATCGAAATACTTAGATAAAATGTTAGAAGTGTTTAAATAAATCTAAGTAAATATCCCTCTTCTAAACATGATCTAATAAGTTTTGATCTATGCCAAATTTTTAAAAGACTTATACACCAAGAAAAGAACAACAAACATACCCAAGAGAGCTTTCTTGACAGCAAGTGTGAGCTCGTACTTATCAAGTCATATATCTATGAAATATAAGGATCTTGGGTCTCCAACAATCTCACATGTTATTGGAGAAATCCACATTGAGAAGGCCTTGCTTGATTAAGGGGCTAGTGTAAATATTCTGCCTTATTCAGTTTACAAGCAACTGGGGTTGAGAGGACTTAAGCCAACAGAGATCACATTGCAACTAGCAGATCAATCCTTTAGGATCCCTAAGGGAGTAGTAGATGATGTTTTAATCAAGGTTGGTAATTTTATCTTTCTTGTAGACTTCATCATTGTAGAGACTAAACCAATTTCGAATCCGAAGGTCATATTTCTGTCATTTTAAGGAGATCTTTTCTAGCTATTGCTAATGTTGAAAGCAATTACCGAAATGAACTTATGAGATTATCCTTTAGGAATATGATCGTTGAGTTAAATATATTCAATCTTGAATTGGAATCGACCCAGCATGCTAATGTAAATATAACCCAAGATAATATTTATGAACCCATTGACATTGGTGATGAGGATATCGATCTCGAGTCAAGTCTTTGGTTAAATCATAAACCTGAAGACATCCATAAAATACCTAGTGACCATGGACTTAACCAGAGATAGGTGCCTCCTTTTGAGCCACTCAAGAAAATGGCAGACCCATTACCCAAGCCATTAATAAAAGAGGCACCTAGAGGAGAATTAAAATCTCTCCCTACGCACCTTGAGTATGCATATTTAGGTCCTACAGAAATCATGCCATTTGCATCAGACCTAAATCCAAAACAAGAGGAGGAGTTGCTAGTGAGAGAGCCTACTGCCATGATGACAAGGCCTCCTGATTGATCTTATTTTTCGAAACTCTGAGGGATATATCCAAGTTGATTATAGGTGAGACTTCTTCGTAGCATCCAGTTGAAGACGTTAAACTTAGTACTTATTGAGAGGCAACTTAATTTTTTAGGATTAGTCTTAATAAAAGTCTGACTAAAGACTTTAAACTTAGTGCTTACTGGGAGGCAACTTAGATCCTTACATTTTAATTTCTCTTTTCAATTTATTTAGGTCTTACTTCAGTGAGGATTATGTCGAATAAGTTGGGGGGAGAGAGTCAAATATGCATCCTCAAGGACATCTGAAGACCTCTACTGCATTAAGAACACATCAAGTTAGGTGTATCCTTTTCTATTCTTTTATCCATTATTTTTCTTACTCCATTGAGGATAATGTAGAATAAGTTGGGGGATAAGGGATAAACTTTGAACTTTACTTTGCACCTTTGAACTCATAAATATATTGATACCCATATACCAGACTATGCTTCAAACTTGAGTAATATTAGATATTTTAGTAGTATTTGATGCATATTTTAGATAAGTTATGGAGTATTGAGCGATTGCATATTAGTAAAATTCAATAGAAAGTTGAGTCTAAAATTAATTTTTGAGCATTTCTAACCTTTCCTATTAATATCTAAAGAGAGTCGACCTCTTATGGGTATGAGTGGGAGATGTTGATGTATACAATTTCTTCTATATATTATAAAATAATAATAATAATAATAATAAATAATAATAATAAAATTTTTAAAAAAATTCTAAACATTGATTTTCCATCGAGTAACCGGATCTCGTTGCCTAAGTAAGCAATGATATTCACATCAAAAAGTGGGCAATATAAAAAAAAATTTGTTATACAATCAAGTCTCAATCAGTAGCCTGTTTGACTCGAGTTAGTAAGTCCGAGGGGTGTCTTACACCTAATGCCCTAAAGCCAACTGATTTGAGAGTCATTGGCCTAATACTCACTACAAGAGTTAAATAGAAAGCTTAAATGGTTAAGGCATTGTGTAGACTGTATTTTATAAAAAAATAATAAGGAATGGATGTGCGAATGCAAAACCACTAGTCCATCTTAGAGATGATCCAAGGATAAAGATAAGAGTGGGTTGAGAAAAAACTTTGAAAAATTTTATATTCTTTACTCAACCATTCTATTGGATAGCCTTAATATCCCAATGACATGCTTTGATAATTTCTAGGTGGATATCATTTACTTCTAAAATTATTTAAATGAACACTCATATCGAAGGAAGCCTGTATTGGATATCGATATTTTCTTTACTTGAGGATGAGCAAAGTTCAAGTTGGGAGGTGTGATGAATACATTAATCTTACATAAGAAGTATTAAAATTTATGCTATTTAATCTTTATTATTTCATACTTGATACTTCTTATGTCATTTTTTAAAAATTGTCAATCATAGAAATTATTTATAAAATAATCAGGAAAGACCCCTAATATTTGTAGTTAATAAGGTTAAGTCCAAAGTACAGCCCATTACATGGAAATGAACAAGCACTGTGTACGCTACAAATAGAATGGACGTGGACCATGCGGGATTAAAAGCCGAAGAGATCTTGATAGAAGATTTTGAAAATTTTAAAAGAGAAAAGAGTGAAACCCATGGAGTGTTGTTTTGGGAGCACGTGAGGAGGAGAGTTAAGAGGAGGACCCGTAGATTTTGATGTGTGTTTTTTTTGGGAGATGCAAAAGATTGAGAATGCCTAAGATTTGAACATGCGTGGCAAGGCATTTGATGCTGGACCAGGCGCAAGCGATGGATGTCACATGAAGTGTGGACGCACGCACGCGAGTGGCTGGGCTAGTGGGCATTGCTGGTGTGGCATCAGGCGACTGTGCAAGCTGGAACTTGAGCACGGCAAGGCTTCTACGTGGAAAATGCATGCGTAATGCATGCACTGGGTACAAACAGGAGGACGTGAATGTGGAAAGAAAAAAAGAGAAAATTATTTTGAATTTTTTGAGAATGAAGAGTTTGGATTGAATAGTAGCTCTTCTCTCTTGCCTTATCCTCTCTTATTCTTCAATCTCATCCATCTATCTTTTTAGGCTTTTGTTCACATCATTAGTCCCACATCAAAAAAGTATGAAAACGTCCTCTCTCCTAACACCTATAAAAAGGCCTCCATACCTTCATCTTGGGAATCATCTCTGTTTCTTATGCCCTAGCCTCCATGCTCCTTTAGGTTCTTTAGCCATCTTGTTCTCACTTTTTTTCATCCTTCCAACACATGAGAAGGAAAGTCAGCTAGAGGAAGGTCGGCTCAAAACCAAAATAGGGAGAGAAAGAGCTAGAGAGGAGATCTTAGTTTAGGTAATTTTTTTTTTATTTTATGTTCTATTTTGAATCCAACTCTAAATCTCTTTAATGGCTTAGAAGTTAGGAGTCTATTGTAATCAAGATTTTAATTTTTTCAACAATAAATCTTCTTTCTTTTATGTGAGTTAAATTCTGCAACATTTAATTTCAACATTAGAATAGTTTCTTTTAATATTGTTAATCTTTTTCTACAATTCTATTAAAATTATGTCTATTTATGTAATCCCTCTGAAATTTGCGATGAAGCTAGAACTTTATTGGTTTTAATATTTACATGGATGGTTTTATTTTCTTAAAGAGATCTCTCCTTCCATGAATCTCAAATTTTCTTCCTCTCTTGATCAATCTTGATGGGTTATAGTTGGATCAAAATACCTTCATAATCTATGCTTAAATCAATGATCAAAGATAGGTGGCTAAAGTAGAGATTCATCGTCATCACCATTTCTTTGTGCAATAAGGGTTTGATAGATCATAGTTAGGTTTAGTCCTTTCATGATCTATACTTATTCTAGTACAAAAAAGATTAGTAATTTAATTAGTGCATGGGAATAAACTTGATAGGCTATTGTTCCTAGCTATTCATAGCTTATGCTTGGTTGTGTCATGTACTTAAAAGGGAGGTTGAATACAAAAGAAAAATCAACCAAGTAAATACCTAAATCAAGAGTCTAGTGGATTCAAAAATCCTAGATTTCTAGATATTATCTTTCTATATTTATTTTTTTTTTACATCTTTAGTTTTTAATATAAATCATCACCTTCTTATCAAAGCTCGATTGAGCAACTATCTGACACAAGCATAAAAATATCCAATTTCTTGTGAGATCGATTCGTACTCGCCGAATGTATTGCTTTGCACACCGTACGCTTGCGGTTATATTTAAAACACATCAGAAGGCAAAGCTAAAGAAGAAAAAGCCACAAAAGGGAAGAAAGCTAATGTCTAAAGTGTGGGGTCTCTTTGAGTGCCTATTGGAAAAAATGGGAAACAAAAGTATAAGTGTATACACTATGGTCAAGTATATAGTTATGAGAGCAAGTACGAGACACGTAACAGGAAACATCATTTAAAAAATTGCATTAGAAGAGATACTAGGGATGTTGGGCAATTGTTGATATCACATAGTAGTGGCTCCTTAGTCACTTCCACCCCTAAGATTTGTCTTGAAAAGTTTAGGGAATTGATGACTGCTTGTGTGGTAATGCATGGCTTGTCCTTTTCTTTGTTGAATGGAATGGTATTAGGGCTATTTTGCAATGTCTGTGGCCTGAGGTGCATTTTGTTATTAGAAACACTTATAAGGCTGATTGTGTTAAATGCTTAAGAGGGAAAAAGGTAGGATAATGAACATGTTAGCCTCTACACCTGGTCGAGTTAGTTTGATATCGGATTTGTGGACTTCTTTGACCACTGATGGCTATATTTTCTAATGGCTCACTTCATAGATAAGAATTGGACTTTGCACAAACGAATCATCAACTTTGTTTATGCCACCTCCTCACACTGGAATATCATTGGTTGAAAAAAATTCATACTTTTTATGTGATTAGGGAATAGATAGAAAAGTGTTTGTAATTACTTTGGATAATTCATCATCAAATGATGTTTCTATTGATATGTTGAGGACTCAATTGAATTTGAGAGGTGGATTGTTATGTGATGGTGATTTTTTTCACCTTAGATATTGTGCACATATTTTAAATTTGATTGTTTGAGATGGCTTGAAAGAGATTGATGAATCTATCCAAAAAATTCATGAGAGCATCAAATATGTCAAGAGATCTCAAGCTAGAAAACAGAAATTCTTAGAATGTGTGTCTCATAATTCTCTTGATTCTAGGAGGGGGTTAAGACAAGATGTGCCTACTGGGTGGAATTTCATATTTATCATGCTTGATAGTGCACTTTTTTATCATTGTGCCTTTATGTATTTGGAGTTGAGTGATTCCAATTAAAAACATTGTCCATCAAGAAGTGAGTGGGAGAAAGTGGAAAAGATTGCTAAATTTTTTGCTATTTTTCATGAGGGCACATTGATGTTTTCTAGCACTAAGAATCCCATTGCAAATCTCTACTTTCCTACTATTTTAAGGTTTTGATGCATTTGTTAGAACAAAATGGAAGTGATGACACTTACATAAGCTCTATGGCAACTAGAATGCTTCAAAAATATGAAAAGTATTGGGCTGACTTTAGTGTTATTTTAGCCATTGCTACTATTTTGGATCCACGATACAAGTTTAATTTTGTTGAGTGGTGCTACAAAAGAGTTTTGGATGAAAATGGGGTTACTCAAACATCAAATGTGAAAAACAAGTTATTCTCTTTGTATCATCAATATACTTGCACGAATGCTGGAACTCCAAGCCCATCCTTATCAACCACAAGAAGCGAATCCCAAGGCAATATCGATCAATCTCAGACAAGCATTTCTATTGAGATGAATGATATATTAAAGGTAACTTTTTATTTATTTTTAGTATTTTATTCCTGTCCATTTTGATAATAAGTATGTAATGTATATTTAAATATCCATATAGCATATAACCCTATGCATGGAGTAACCATATAACATGCTTATTGCCTCCAATGGTTGTTGTAGGAATTTGATGACTTTGAGAGCCAAGAACCAAGTGTACAAAAATCTCAACTGGAGCTTTACTTGGATGAGCCAAGGGTTAACAGAAAATTGGATGTCTTGGCATATTGGAAAGCTAACCAATTTAGATGCTCTGAGGTGGCTGCAATAGCACGTGACATCTTAGCCATACTTGTCTCAACTGTGGCTTCAAAAAGTGCTTTTAGTGTTGGTGGGAGGGTTCTTGATCAATATCGAAGTGCATTGAAACCTAGCACTGTTGAGGCACTTATTTTTTTGGGTAACATAAGGAGGTGGATTCATTGATTCAAATCCAAGATACAATAGGCACTGAACAATCCCACCCAACATACATATGCTATACTTCTACTATGGTCAATCCTATAGGTCCTACAACAGAAAATATTTTGCCCTCAAACATACATAAGACTGAACAAACTAACCATCAAAACCAGTTGAATACATATCAAACTTTACTAGTACTTGTGAGGATGACAAGTTCTAGAACATAATAAATAGCAGATGAACCACACGTTGACCTCCCTTCCCTCGAGAAAAGGATCTTAGTTGAGGCACTTGTTTGTAGTAGGGATTGGTTGTATGGTGAAAGAGGTAATAAGTTAAAAGCTATATACCTTGTTGGTGCAAAAATCCACCGGCGTCGGAGATGCTGG
>KE505698.1:33419-43779 GCA_000441515.1 Elaeis oleifera
CAACGGAGCCCAGAGGGCACTTGGAGCAATCTGACAGGCGCCTGTAGGATCCATCTTGGAGAGGCCCGGATGGGTGCCACCTGTCGAGAACTTCGGCTGAGGGTATTTTATACCCAACAGTCATAATGGAAGTAATAGTACTTTCTCTTACTCCTTAGCAGTGGAGCCTTCACCAGTTGAGGCTGATGAAGATACCCTTGGTCGTTGAGGCTGATGAAGATACCCTTGGTCCTTAATTTCCATCAGAATTTGGGCCCAAGGAGTAGACATGAGGGTGTAATTGTTGAATTGTTGAGGTGGGCTCCTTGACCTGGAGTTCTTTGGTGGTTGGGAGGACTCTCCTTCCATCCAGGCCATGCAAGGTTCCTTCCAACCCACTTCTTGCTGGGATCTTTTCTCCTCAACCTACTTCATGCAATCTGGGCTTCTTTTACCTATGCATGCTTCTAAGCTTGCACCAGCAGGTCAGCATAGTTCCTCGAAAATATTTTATCGAGAGAGAAGATGAGGTAATTATTCTATAGTCCTCACTTGAGCACCGACATTACCATTAATGCATCAAAATTACGTATTTCAAGCATGGTGACATTGAAGCACACCACATAGCTATGGAGTGACTCACCATCATCTTGTTGGATTGAGAAGAGGCTATCAATGTTCTTCAGCTGAGCTTGATTGTTGCCAAAGTAAATGACGAATAGCCTTTTGAGCTATTTGAACAAATGCATGGACTATGGCTAGAATCTTGAATACCACATTTGCATTGATTTCTTGAGGATGGCTTGAAAAGTGAGGAAAGAAGGGCATTTGAAGTACCTTGGAGCATCATGAGGGCCTTGTAGCCCTTCAAGCGATCGAGGTGGTCTGAAGAGCCATCGTATGGATCTATCTAAGGCATCTTGAATCAGTTTGGAATCCATTCCCTCAAAATGGCATAGGAAAGGAAAGCTGAGAGTTGAAGCTAAGGCCGTCATCATTCTTCTATCTCCTGCTTTGGATCTCACTAAGATGGCTCTCAAATTCTTGAATTTTTGCTTGAGATCTTTTTGATGAGACCTTCTGGGCCATGGGAAATAATCCACAGTCAAGTCTCCACTAAAGGAGGTGGGAGATCACTGTTGTCAGTCTTCCTTCCTTAGTCTCCAATGAGAAGGTGATCAATGGAGAGCAGGAGTAGGAGCATGGTGGAGGATTCATCGGGGGCTTGATTCTGGGCTCCTTGGGTGAGACCGATAGCTATATCGAGAAGGAGCCACCTGCGGAATTGGTTCTAAGACTGCTGCCACTCTGTCTTTGCTGGAGCTGCTACATGATGTTGGTCAATGTCTAGATCTATTGGACCAAGGCATCAAACTACTATGCATCTATCGAGACAAGGGGTTATGCAGCGACAGACATTCGGGTAGTGCCACCTTGGATACAGTAAGAGGATTGCCGGCATGAGATGGCAAAGTTATGCGCTCTTATTCTTGTCATGTTCTCTTTCCTCTTTGAATAGGCTTAGGCCTTTCCTCTAGTGCCAAACTATTGCAGTAAGACTCCAGTCCGAGATGTAGTTAAGGTCGAACTCCTTTTGACTTAGGAGCTCGGCTTCAACCCAAGGACTGGAGCACCAAGGATAACCTGCAGGGTAAGTCTACTCTCATCGAAGATTTTTTAGCAGGAAACTCTCCGATGCTTAAGTCAGTTGAAAATTGAGAATAGTAAAGAAAGAGAGAGGGAGAGCAAGAGAGTGGGTGGTTCTTTCTCTAGAGCAGAATTTATCTAGAGGGTTCCCTTGTTACCTCTTTATAGAGAAGGAGCGGTAGACTATTATGCCTGAATCTGGTAGGCCATTAGGCCCTAGTTTTTAAATTGTTAGGCCTTGATCTGATAGGCTATTAGGATAAGAGATCTACCTACTATTCTGCAAATCAGGGTTGTTAGTCATAGATGTCAGTTGTTAGTTTTATTCACATTCTAGAAGTTGTTGGGAGATTCCAACGAATCACCCTCATGGCTAATAGGCTGGTAGCTTAATATTGGTACAGAGCTAGAGTTCCACCCTAGATGTATCAGTACTCATGCCCAAGATTTTAGGATATTTTTTATCTTCCCCTATGTTGGTCATGGGACCTCATCTCTTGTCGTCGGTGTGATCCCAATCCTGAGATCAGTAAATGTCCGAGCCAATGGTCGGACAAAAGCCTATGATATAAAGTCATGACTCCAACTGAATTTCTTGGATTTCTCTCTCCGACATCCAAGGTGATGATTATGTTGAATTGTTGCTGAGTGCTCGATCATGATCGAGGAGAGGAAGGTCAGTTCAAATGGCAGATAATTTTCATAATAGTTATAATAATAGATAAATCTAACAACACACTAATTAAACATATTATATCTTATAGCTATAGGGAAGTCTAGGGGCTGAAAATTACCAGAAGTCGTAAGAAGTTGAATAATTTCATACATGAAAACATGCCACACTTTAAAATTTAAACTCCATGAACTTGTATATCATCCAACCTTCACCTTCTAAATAGACTCCCAACTTTCTTAGGTTTCGTATGGGCTTGGATTTTCCCTATGATTTTTTCTATGACACTTATAGATAACTTTTATTTGTTTCATATCTCTCCCAATACATTTTTGTGCTACAGTATCTTTTCTTAACAAGAGAACCCAGTTTCCACTTCTACTTTAGCATGCTCTCATCTATCAAAGGGTTCTCCATCCAAAGCTTAATTTTATGGGTATTTAATTACCAATCCTTCGATTGACACCACTCTAACAAAAACTCTCTATTAATCAAAACTATAATTTTGGTCTCTATTTAGCGTAACACATCAGTTTTGGCACAAGATGACTTTAAAAAATGCCAAAAGTATCCTTTCATGTCTATTTTACAAAACGATCCTGATTCCATACTTTACAATACATTCCTCTATTTTTTTAGAAAAATAGTAGAAGGCCATTTTTTGAGGGATTTCCTGTCCATCCTCGCCCTTCCAAATTGGACAAAACTCAGGTCTAAATATTTTGATATGGATATTCACTTTTTGAGGGATTTTCTATCTATTATGACCTTCTCAAATTGCTTCAAATGTAAGTTAGGTTTTGAGGGTTTTTCTGCTCATTTTGGCCTTTCCAAATTTTATTATTCTCATACCAAAATATTCTGATACAAGCATCAGGTTTTAAGGAATTTTATTCTGGTTTTTCAGAGATTTTATTCTTCATTATTGTCGAAGAGATTTAAAGGAGCTCATCTAGCATTTTAAACAACCTCATCTAGCTTTCTAATAGTCATGGATTCTAAAAACATCAAAATCTAGTTTTCATGACTATGTGCTCTTATGGTAGCAAGGGCTATATTATTTAATTTCATAAGACTCAGCCCTCGATTACATTGTCAATAAAATAGTAGACAGATGGAAGCATCTATACCCTGCAATGATAGAAATCAAATTCTATATTGCTAGCAATTCAAGAATGCTTGTTAAGCTCATAGTGGATAAGGATGTTAGGAATATATATAAAATATATTTGAAGTTAAAAGCTACGATAATTAAGATGGTTGTATCTCATTGTGTATCCTCGATTGAATCTCCTCAAGTAGTAATCAATATGAGATAATGCAGAATTTAATTGCAAGTTATCTATCTATTTTATTTTACTTAGTTGTTTTGCACATTTATATGTAGTTGTAGCATGAATATAGTACTTATGATGTATGTAATAGTTCAAAATTGATTGGTAATATAATGAAAGAATAATCCTCTTACATTATAGAGATAGCCATCCAATCTATAATGCTGCGCATACATGTTGTTGTAAAAATGATCAAATAGTTATTCATCTCGCTTTTCATCATTTGCTAGCTCGAGTAATTTTATTTAAGTTGTCAAAGAACAAGAGCTATGATTAAAGATGAACCAAGTCAAAAAATACGTTGGATGCTTGGAAGAGCTGCATAGAGGGTGTAGGTTAAGAATTTAAGGATGTTGAAAATCTTCATGCTGCAATTTGCAAGTTTTGCATTGCAAATTGTAGGAATTTTGTGTTTGTCAAGAATCATCGTGTGCGTGTGACCATCGAGTATGCATATAATAGATGTGGATGGCACATTCATACTTCTCACCTTGGGAATTAAGATAGGTTTGCAATTAAAACCATGAACAACGAACATACATGCAGCGTAGGGTTGCAAAATCGATAGCATCCCAAGGCTTCAAAACATTGAATTTCAAATATTGTCAAGGAGAAACTTCAAGATATGCCTTTATATAGGCCGACTGATATTATAAAAGATATTCATCATGAATATGGTGTGGAATTGCCATATCATCAAGCATGGCATGAAAAAGAGGTTGCTATCAAGGAGATCAATGGAGAGAGGTCAGTATCTTATGAAAGGATATGGTGGTATTGTGATGCCATTCTTTAGACTAACTCCGACAGTATAGCGGTGTATGAAACCATTAAAGATCGATTTAGATGGCTATTCATTTCATTTAAAGCCTCAATCAATGGTTTCATAAGAGGTTGTAGACCTCTGATATTCATGGTGCAACATTTATTAAGCATAAGGATGGAGGAGTTTTACTTGGTGCTGCAGGCAAAGATGTGAATAATGATATGTTCTTCATTACATATGCTATTGTTTATGTAAAATGATGATAATTGGGATTGATTTTTATCGAATATTGAAAGAAGTCTTAGAGTCTTGTGTTGACTATCATGGGCATCATTTTACTATTATGATAGTAGACATCAGGGACTTGTAAAAGTAGTACCAAAATATTTTATTGATAGCTATTACTCATATTGCATTCACCATGTCAAAGATAATTACAAAAATTAGGTAGGCATCATATTCTTCTAAATGTTTAAGTTACATCTTCAAAATATCTGATTTTATTAAGTCATTGCTATCTTTTCATTATGGTACATGTAGGTGCTTGTCCATTATTGTGTAGTAGAAAGGAAGAGATTGGTTGATTTATTAAATACTACTGCATATATTCCAAACCTGAATATTTTTCAAAACCTAATCAACAAACTTATAGCAGTAGCTCCAAGAACAAGTTACTTTATGATGCATGCAAAGTCGGAGCATTGGACAAATGCAGTCTTTCCAGGTCCGCGTTGGGGTATCATCACATCTAATGTGGCAGAGTGTTTCAACAATTCGATTCTGAAGGCTCAGTATCTTCCTATTCCTGAGATGGTTGACCATATAAGACTTCAAATTATAAAATTGATGTACGATCGATAGATTCGAGATTACAATATGTAAACCCATCTTTGCCCCGATCCGAAAAAGGTGTTGCAGAAAATATAGAAGAAGGTCAAAGGTTATCCATCTTTACATCGAGCATCATGATTTACAATGTAAAGGATATAAAGTACTTATGTAAGGTTGACCTATAGGAATGCACTTGCTCTTGTGGTGAATGGCGAATCTTTTGGATGCCATGTAAGCATGCATGTGCATGCATTGAGATGGCTGATAGATCTTTGGATCACTCCACTGATAATTATTTTGAGGCCGACATATAAAAAGCAGCATATACAGAATCTATCAATTCAATTTCAGATATTGAGGTGACCCAGAGTGTCTCAGATGAGATACATATTTACCTCCTATCACCAAGACTCATCCTGGCAGGCCTAGGAAGAAGAGAAAAGCTTCATAGGTGGATTCATCAAGAATTCTGAAATATGGATGATGCGGAAAGAAGAATATAATAGAAAACTTGTAATGAGATTATTGAGTAACTATTTTGGAATTCAGTTGTGTTGTGAGAAAAGGCATTTGAAACTTGCATTTGTTATGAACTTATATTTTGGGAACTTGCATTTTATTGAGAAAAGACATTCTGAAATACATTTGGAAACTTGCAACTGTACACACTTAAATGGCTGAAATATATAGTTAAATAGATACTATACACAGTTAAATAAACTCTACACATAATTAAATTAATATGATATATAGTTAAATAAATACTGTATACAGTTAAATTAACATAGTATACAGTTAAATGAATACTGCACATAAATGGAATGGAGAGTTGAATGCACTTTGGAGAGGTGGTCGACCCATTTTGCTCATTATTACACCAAAAATGAGCTAGAAACTAGCTGTTATGTACATTTCATCTCAAGGGTCGACCTATGCACAAGGGTCATCCTATGGGTCGGCCCCTATGATAGAACAAAACAACAACTTTCTATCTTTGGCCTACGGCATAGTAGGGGTCAACCCATGGGTTGCCCCCTTTTGTGTGCCAGCCCAAAATAGCGTGCCAGTGCCCCTTTCTAAAAGGGTCAACGTAGGAGCCATCCCATTTTACCCAGATAGATTTCTCTCCAAAATTTTAGCTTTTGAAACTTTTGTAATTACCTCCAAATATTTTGAAGTCTTCTTTAATGCTCTTGAGGCTTTCAAAAAATATTATCTTGATCTCCAACTCGATGAAATTATAATTTTGGCCTTCTCCAAGCATTTTTACCAATTCAAAAATTCTTGAATATCTTGAAATAACAAGGTATCTATAACAAAAAATGTATTGATTCTTCCAAACATATATTGATTCTTTCAAATATGGTACACAATTAAATGAACCCTGCACACAATTAAATTAACATCGTACATAGTTAATTTAACACTGTACACAGTTAAATAAACTCTGCACACAATTAAATTAATATTGCACATAGTTAAATGAACTCTACACATAGTAAAATTAATACTGCATACAATTAAATTAACCTGATATATAGTTAATTTAATATGATATACAGTTAACTAAATATGATACATAGTTAATTTAATATGATATACAGCTAACTAAATATGATATACAGTTAAATTAATATAGTATATAGTTAAATTAATATGATACATAGTTAAATAAATATGGTACTTAGTTATTTTTGAAAAGAGTCATTGGCATGCTATGTTTGGCTTGGCACACTATAAGGGTTAAAGAGAATGCAACCTGACTGAAACTAAACCCTATCTTAAACTAGTTCCCCTGAGAATGCAACCTAAGATCCCTTCTTTGTTATGTATCTCCTTTTATTATGGATGGTATATATAACTAAATGCAAGAAATAAGTTTCTACAATGGAACCTAAGATTTAGGGAGAGTTTTAGATGAGTATCAGTAGAGTATCATGGGAAGAGTAGTGGTAGCAGCAGGAGAAAGCAGCCAAGTGATTCACATCCTTGCAAGATTTTCATCATGAAATATCATTAATATAGTATATAGTTAAATTAACATAATACATAGTTAAATGAATCCTATACACAGTTAAATTAACATCATATAGTATCAACAGAGTATCATGGAAAGAGTAGTAGTAGCAATAGGAGAAAGCAGCCAAGTGATTCACATCCTTACATGATTTTCATCACGAAATATCATTAACATGGTATACAGTTAAATTAATATGATATACAGTTAAATAAATCCTACACACAGTTAAATTAACATTGTATACAGTTAATTTAATACTATACACAATTAAGTGAACCCTGCATACAGTTAAATGAACTCTGCACATAGTTAAACTAACATAGTACACAGTTAATTTAACATGATACACAGTTAACTAAACTTGATACATAGTTAAATTAACATGGTACACAGCTAAATTAATCCTACACACAGTTAAATTAACATCATATATAGTTAATTTAATATTGTACATAGTTAAATAAACTCTGCACACAATTAAATTAATACTACACACAGTTAAATTAATATAGTATATAGTTAATGTAATATGATATGCAGTTAACTAAATATGGTACATAATTAAATTAATCCTGTACGCAGTTAAATTAACATCATACATAGTTAATTTAATAAGATATACAGTTAAATAAACTTTGTATATAGTTAAATTAATACTGCATACAATTAAATTAATATGGTATATAGTTAATTTAATATAGTACATAGTTAACTAAATATGATACACAGTTAAATTAACATGGTATACAGTTAAATTAACCCTGTACATAGTTAAATTAATATTATACACAGTTAAATAAACTCTACACATAATTAAATTAATACTATATATAGTTAAACTAACATGGTATACCGTTAATTTAACATGGTACGTAGTTAACTAAATATGGTACACAGTTAAATTAACCCTGTACATCATTAAATTAATATCATACATAGTTAATTTAACATTGTACATAGTTAAATAAACTCTATATACAGTTAAATTAATAGTATACATAGTTAAATTAATATGGTATATAGTTAAATTAACATAATATATAGTTAACTAAATATAGTACACAGTTAAATCAACATGATACATAGTTAAATTAATCCTATACACGATTAAATTAATATCGCACACAGTTAATTTAACACTGCATATAGTTAAATAAACTCTGCACATAGCTAAATTAATATTGCATACAGTTAAATTAACATAGTATATAGTTAATTTAATATAATACGTAGTTAACTAAACATGATATATAGCTAATTAAATATGGTACATAGTTAAATTAATATGGTATATAGTTAAATTAATATGATACATAATTAAATTAATATGGTACACAGTTATTTTGAAAAGAGTCATTGGCATGCTATGTTTGGCCGGCACACTATAGGGGCTAAAGAGGATGCAACCTGGTTGAAACTAAACCCTATCTTAAACTAGTTCCCCGATACTGCAACCTAAAATCCCTTCTTTGTTATGTATCTCCTTTTATTATGAATGGTATATATAACTAAATGCACGAAATAAGTTTCTATGGTGGAAACCTAGGATTTAAGGAAGGTTTTAGATAAGTATCAGTAGAGTATCATATGAAGAGTAGTAGTAGCAGCAAGAGAAAGCAGCCAACTGATTCACATCCTTGCATGATTTCGTCATGAAATATCATTGACATGGTACAGCATCTAGGGTAGGAAAGTTATGAGCCAAAAGACAATAAATAGTTGCCAGCAGTTAGCCTTAACTAACTTTATCCAAGATAGTTCTACATAATCAAGTTGACTTTTTCTCAATTTATCGATGCTTAATCTTATAGATAGAAATTTTCACAAGACAGACGTACCCATATCTTGATAGGTCATCAGTAAATATAATGAAGTAATTATATTCTCCTCTGATACCTATGTTTATAGGTCCACATACATCAGTATGTACTAGATCTAGAACATCACTAGCTCGCTCATCTTTTTTCTTAAAAAATAATTTGGTCACCTTACCTAGAAGACAGGATTTATAGATCGGTAATAATTCACAATCATTAATTTCAAAGACATCCTCCTTGATTAATCTATCTATCCTATTCTTATTCATATGACCCAACCTATAATGTCAAATATAGGAATCACTGATATTATCTATCCTAGGGTGTTTGTTCGATATGTACACTATACCTGTGATAGTAAGTATATGCCATGTTTCAATTATTCTCCCATGATTTTAGTATCATTCATAATGATATCATTAAAATCATCTTTTATTAAAATTTAAAATCATGTTTGGCCAAAAGGCCTATAGAGATGACATTTATCATAAAAAAATAATAATAATGACACTCATCTATCATGACACTACTAGATTCAAAACAAGCTGCATAGTTCCTAAGGCTAGAACTAGAACAAGGCTTCTATCTCCAATGTTCAGAAACTGCTCATTTTTTCTAAACATCCTACTAACCTGTAGTCCCTACAATAAATTACAAATATTAATTAGACTTTCAGTATCCAATACCTAGGTAGTAGTATCACAGACACAGAAATTATAAGGAGTTATCATATAAGTACCTTGTGAAGCAACAGATTGCTTGCTTCTCTTGTTCTTGAGTCTGTTTGGGTTAAGAGAAGCTATATAAGCAAGACAGTTTCTCTTTCAATGATCCAACTTCTTGCAGAAAAGGCATTCTATCTAGCTCGTGTTGATTTTTGACTTTTTGCTCTATTTTAACTTTGGATTGGTGGCATGAACCTTTTGCATCTTCTTCTTCTTTCCTCTCTTAAAAGAATGACGATCTGCAGATGATCCTCCCAAAACATGCACCAACTCCCACTACAAGAAAAAAAAATTTTATGATAAATTATTTATGATAAAAATATTTTCATCGCAAATAATTAGTATTTATGATGTAAAGTAAAATTTATCATAAATAATAAATTATTTATGATGAAAATAATTTTTATCATAAATAGTTTTATATTAGTGCTAAAAAAAGAATTTCATCATAAATAATTATTATTTATGATGATTATTTTTATCATAAATAATAAAAAATTATTTAATTTAATTTTAAATATTCATAATGAAAATATTTTTTCATAAATAATTTAAGTATTTATGATAA
>KE505698.1:92118-104049 GCA_000441515.1 Elaeis oleifera
AAAAAAAAAATTTTGAAAATCAAAAAAAATATTGTGTACCGATATCGGACCGGTACGCCCAGGCGTACCGTGTGTCGGTACGGTATGGTACCGGTACCGTACCGTACCGGTCCGGGACCGGCACGCCGTCCGGTACCGATACAGCGAACCTTGGTCAGCAGTCTCATTCGTTGAAATGCATCATAAAATAACACGTTTGCCAAATTTTCATTATCTACAAGGATTCTTTTTCATGATAGTTAGCTATCGTCATTGATATGACAACAGCATCATCATGAGGAGTTTGAACTCGGACATCATCATTAGAAAAAGAAATCACTCCCTCGGTCCTTTGCCTCTTCAGACCTTCAACTTGGTCTTCTGCCCCCCATCGCCTCTGGGCTTGAAATCATGTTGATGATGTCAGTCATTGGTCGATTATTTTTCTCCTCATTAGGCTAGTGCAGAAGCAGTTCTTCGATAGCTCGGTCTTGTCTCTTTCGGACATATTTGTTGAGATAGTCTCGTTGGATGAGGGCTTCAATCTCATCCTTCAGTTGGGGGCGGTCCTCGATGTCATGGCCATGATCCCAGTGAAAGCAGTAGTATTTCTGCTTATTCCTCCAAGTGGATGGAGACTTCATTGGCGGGGGTCGATAAGGTATCCTTGGTCCTCGATTTTCATTAGAATTTAGGCTAGGGGGGCGTTCAAAGGAGCATAGTTGTTGAAGCACTGAGGCGGACTTGGTTGAGGGGCTTTCACGGGTCGAGAGGATTCTCCTTCAGCTCGGATCATGCACATCTTCCCACCCACGCTTTTTATTGGTAACCTGTCCTCCCTCAGCTTGCCTGCATGCAGTTTGGGCTTCTTTAGCTTGTCCATACTTCCAAGCCCACACTAAGAGGTTGACATAGTCTTTCGAGAACATTTTGTTGAGGGAGTAAATGAGGCGCTCGTTGCGGAGGCCTTGCTTCAGCGCCGACATCGCCACTGATTTGTTGAAATTGCACACCTCCGATGTGGCCATGTTAAAATGTGCCACATAGTCGCATAAGGATTCGCTCTCTTCTTGATGGATCGAGAAAAGGCTGTTCGAGTTCCTAAACTGAACTCGATTGTTTCAAAGTGGGTGACGAAGAGTTTTCGAGCTGCCCAAAAGAGTAGATAGACTCTAGTTGAAGTTTGGAGTACCATACACGTGCTGCCTTCTTCAGGGTAGCCGAGAAGGCGAGGCAGATGAGGGTGTCAGAGATGCCCTGAAGCATCATAAGGGCCTTATAGCCCTCCAAGTGATCTAGGAGATCCGTAAAGCCATCATATGGCTCTATTTGTGGCATCCTGAACTGATCCGAGATCAGTTCCTAAAGAATAAAGCAAGAAAAGGGGGCACGGGAATTGATACTGAGTGCATAGTCATTCTTTTGGCTCTCCATTTGAACTTTGTCCAGACGACGCTCGATGTCCCGAACTTTTTGCTTGAGCTCTTCCTCCTGGCAAGATTCCTTAGGATGTGGAGAGTAACCCAGGGTTGAATTCCCACCGGGGAAAACTGGAGAGCATTGGCATCGCTCCTCCCTCGAGCCCTGATGGGAAGGTCAGCATGTAGTAGGGGCAGAATGATGTGGTCCCCTTGCTGCCGCCTCTAGACTCCGATGGCGGGTTTGGTGGCTATGTCGAGAGGGGGGCTGCCTTATGCTGGATAGGCTCCTGGGGCTGTCACTGTTCAATAGTCTGTTGGAGTTCATGTACGGCATTGATTAATGGTTGGATTTGCTAGACCAGGGTGTCAAACTATTGTGGGTCCACTATCACGGGCGATTGCATAGGTCCCTATGGAGCAGACGCTTGAATGGTGTTGCCCAAGCTTCGTCGAGATGACTACCGACGAGAATTGTTGGAGTTATTGTGTACCCTGGTTGTTGCCATTATTCTCTCTCTATCATTGGGTCGTTGTGCCCTCCTAATGCCAATCTATTGCGGCAAAGCTCTAGACCAAGTAACTGAGGTTGGTGTGAGTTCGAGGTGGAGCTCAATGGTTGGTGAAGATCCGAGGATGGCCGGATGCTTTTAGCCCCTGAAAGAAAAGTCTGGTCATCAAGGATTCTCCGATGGAGGATCTTCCAATGCTTAAGTTAGCTGGTGCTTTGGGAATAGGGAGAGAGAGAAAGAGAGAATTGGTAAGGGAATGCCCTTTTTGTGTTTTAAAAAAATCCCTTACTGAAGGATCCTCTTTGTTTCCCTTTTATAGAGGAGAAAAAGTACATTACATTGATAATCAGTAATTGCCACGGAGAATTATGGTCCACAATGTTGTCATGGATAGTGGGCAATTAGTGGCATTAACTTGTGTACCACCTTTTGTTGTAACCATCAGGGGTTTCATCGTAACTGTCCAGAATTTAAGGGAGGTGGCACCAGCCCATGTTCTCTTTGTAACAGCTCAACATCTTTGGGACTTCGAGAGTTGTCAGTTGGGATCCATCCAAGGGGTCAGTATTAGTCCGATGAAGTCGTCAGTTTCTGGCTGAGAATGATGTTCGATGATGGAGACCGAAGATAAAGGCTGAGGCGGTGTGACCTCGCAACAGTACCAAACAACAACTAAGAAAATTTTTGCCCACAAATTTCTTTATATCACTTTCTTAGCAACCAAATAGAACCTAGGGTATTGGGTTAGGATAGTTATTGCATATTACTTTTAATAGGTTTGTAACATAATTCTACTCCAAAAGAATGAAATGGATACACATAAACTGATTATAAAGGGTATTTAGGGTCTTGTGTCTTAGAACTGTGAGGCCTTATATCAACTACTATTCTTCTTCATCACTTGTTCCTATTATAGGTCTTATTTCAAGGTTTTAAATATTGATACTAAACAAGGTTTTAAATCCCATAGGATGGGGCTGTCTCGATTTTTTATGAAATGGGATGCGCTACTGTTCCGTCCCATCCCGACACTTGGAACAGAGGATATCCCAAGACGTCCCCATCGAGATGTTGGGATTCTAGTGGGATAGTCCTGTCCCAACACATGGGATGGTATCCCATCCTGGTGTCCTGTTGGGACCTAAATCCTTGATACTGAATCTTGTACCTTTTTTCATCAAAACAGTATGATATCAATAAAGTACTGCTATTGACTATGCATACTGAAATTAACGACTTCCAAAGAATTAAAAACCCATCCGTATTGACAGGTTCCATCAATAAGATATTGCCAAAGCTCCCTAATATCCAAGTCATGTGTACTGGGAAGGTAACCAGCCAGCAGATTGGCTTCTAGTAGTGGGGAAAATTTTTGTATTTGATTAGATGATTTCATGCCCCCCGATCTAAATTCTATGATTGTAGCTGACTCTGTGGGCACTGGTTTTGTAAGATCCTGAGAGTCTGAGACAATCTCCTCTCTATCCCCCTAACAAAATAAGCACAATTTAAGAATTTAGGTTAAACTTAAGATATTTGGAAATTTACATTTATATGGGGTCCATGTTCCACCTAAGTTCTGTTTTCACCATCTAAAGTCTTAAATAGTTGATCGACATTCTAGAATGGTTCAAAGAACAAATTTCTTGCCATATTTTTCCGCAAAATCAAATGATTAAGATAAGTAAGAATTAACAAATATGCTTTAGGTAACATCATCCTTGAATTGAAATTTTGAGTCACATTTTTAAACTGAGCAAATATTTAGAAAACATGCTTGGAATTGCAAAATCTTGAGTACTGAAACTTCTGTAGATTGTAGGTTTTCTACATAGTTCAATGACCGCAAGTTTGTCGAAATTGTATACCCATTCATGTCCTCTTCTTATGGCTTCTTCATAAATCTCATGGGTGCAACATTTTGTCCACCAATAATGATCATCACCTACTTCTGTTTCTGCTTGTGTTTAAATAATGCCTACCTTGTGCTTTTTAGAATTTTATTTATTTTTTATGATTTTGAGGCTGCCTATCTGTCTGCTGCATGTGTATATATGATTCTTCTTTAGTGGCTCTGAACTTTATCATGATTATGGTACACATTACAAAGCACTAAAAGGCACTTGGTATGTTCTGAAGCTTACAAGACGAAAGTTTCTCGAAATGCAAATATGGCAAAACTTCAAGCTGGTTATCTGTTCCCAGAGGTAAGTAGTTCCTTTTGTTTTCAAACTAATGGAAAAGATGATAGTTTGTTAGTAAATTCATGTAAGCTTTTAGTGAGAACTTCCACTATTTGTGGTTGTATGTCTTGCATCAGAAATGATTTACATCTCAGCTATTTTTATTATAACATTTCATGTTCCTGAAGAAAAGTGGCATATGTAATAGCTGATGGTACAAATTTATATGGAAGCTTTTTCTTGTATGTATCATAGTTGTAACTATATGACTCATGATTTGCTGCACATGTAACTACCACACCTGCTTACTATTGTTCGGGTTTTAATGCATCAGTAGTTGTCCTATACCGATACTTCATGAGTATGTTATGGGCTCATATGATACTGCACTGGCATATGGTTCACCTCCATATGCTGGTACAAAATAAAATGGGATGCTATACATGTCTTGGTGTGGCACTCTATCTGGGGATGATTTGTTTGGTATTGTACTGGGTACTGCCAGTACTGCTGGTGCACACTGGTACTCATTTTTTGCTATCAATAAGATTAGCACATGTTTTATCTTATGATATTCACTATTTGTTTAAGTAGATACGAATAATCACTCTCCGTTATTTTGCACTTGCCAATTTAGTTGAAAGTTAGTTTGTGTCATTTGCTAGTATTTTGCTTTAGTTGCTTGAAAGAAGGTGAGTGAAAGAATAGAAGATTGAGAAGAATGACACAATAAATATTTTCAGGCTTGCCATTTTTTTTCTGCTGAACAGCAAGATATGTTTTCAGCCAGTCAGTAACCAACCCACTTCCCTTTGCTTGTGCTTCCACAACTTGATGAGGTGATTGACTTTAGGGGGTGTTTGGTTAGAGGGAGTTGGGGCCTGGAATGGGAATGAGAATGGGTGACTCCCATTCCAACTGTTTGATTGGGGGAGTCCAATTTTGGTTCCGATTCTGGAGCAAAATGGGAATGGCCCAATCCCCAAAATCTAATCCTGATTCTCTCCTAAGGATTCAAATCTCCATGCCAATTCCCATTCCAGTCATGAACCAATACTTTGGGGATATGGCCATTCCAATTCCTATTCCAATCCATTTTGATTCCAATTCCGACTCCGACATTGATTCTGGTTGCAAACCAACATCCACTTAAAGTCAATGTTGCTTCTTACAAGATATAATGGTGCATTTGGTACGTGACCGGAATTGGAGTTAAATAGCCATATTCTCTGATGCATTGGGTTCATGATTGGAATCGGAATCAGAATAGGATTTGAATATTGGGGGAGAGTTAGGATTGGGTTTTGGGGGATTGGGGTATTCCCGTTCTCTCTTGGAATTGGAATAGGACTTCCCCCAACTAAACGGTTGGAATGGGAGTCACTTATTCCCATTCCCATTATAGAGCCCAACTCCCCCCAACCAAATATGCCCTAAATGGAAACGTAGCAAAACCAAGGACATTGGGGATGGTTATGAACTATTATATGTACGTAAAGATAATAACAGACATAAAGTAGGAATGGTAGTGGATAAAGTAATGAAAGATGAAACTTTAGATATGAAAATGATAAGTGAGAGACTAGTTGTTATTAAATTTAGTTTTAGATGAGGAGATTATATACGTAATTAGTGCTTATGTGTAGCAAATATGCTTACAAGAGAGGATTAAAAACAATTTTGGGATGAAATGGATGCATTAATGCAAGGTACTGCTGAAGTTATAGGTGGTGGCTTAAATGGGCATGTAGAGAAGAGCAATATGGGATATGGGAGAGTACATGGTAGATTTGGATTTAGGGACAGGAATTTAATTGGAGATTCAACCCTCGTGTATGAAGTGGCTTATGATCTAGCAATTGCAAACAAATATTTTAAGAAGAGAGATGTGCATTTAGTAACCTCTAACATTAGACCAAATTTGTGACAAACATATTACTTTTCCATCAAAAGAAGAGAAAGATCAGCATGTGAGGATTATAAGGTGGTACCAGGAAAGAGCTTAACCACAACATAAATTTTTAGTGTTAGATTTATACGCCAAATTAAGAACAAGAAAGAATTAATAAATGTCTGAAGATAAGATGGTGGAATTTAAAAGAGAAGATATTATAAATTTAGGGATGAATTACTGAAAAAGGAATAGAACTTAAGGATTGAACCACATAAAATGTGGGATCAAATGACTAAGTTTGTTAAGAGGGTAGCTAAAAATGTTTTAGGAGAGTCAAAGGGAAAGATATACAAACAAAGAAACTTGGTCATGGAACAATTAGGTACAAGAGGCAATTAGAATAAACAGATTTGTTTAAACAATGGCAGAAAATAAATAATGTCAAGGATTTTATAAGAAATAGGGAAGCTAAGAAAATCCCAAAATGCTAGTAAGGCTAAACATGTAGCATATGATAATTTATATGATAGGTTGTGTTTAAAATAAAACAACATAATAAGGAAATAGTTGTGTTATTTTATAAGAAATTTATGAAATAACCAAAGCTAGAGAGGAAATCTAAAGATATTGATCAAGTTAGATGCATTAAAATTGAGGATGACTAGATGTTCATGAAGGGGAGGAAATTAGAGGAGGATGAAAACATTATTTTGAAAAATTGTTAAATGAGGATTGTAATAGAGATATCTTCATTGAAGAAGTAAAATTACGGAAGACCGGAGTTTTTACAATTCATAAAAAGTGAAGAGGAGATAGCTTGGAAAATAATACAAAAAGGTAAGGCATCAGGGCCACATGAAATACCTATTGAATTTTGGAAAATCATGGGAGATATTGGGTTAAAAAATTGTCTTACTGGCTTATTTAATAACATTTTAAAAACTAAGAAAATGCCAAATAGTTGAAGGACAAGTATTGTAGTATTTATCTATAAGAATTAAGGTGATTTCTAAAATTATTCTAATTGTTGGGAAATTAAGCTTATGAGTCACTTTATGAAATTATGGGAAAGAGTAATTAAACAAAGATTAAGAAAATAATAAATATTTTTAGATAATCAATTTGGATTTATGCCTCAAGATCAATACTAAAGGCTATTTTTTTACATAGATAATTGATAGAAAACTATAAAGAAAAGGAAACTGAATTACAGAAAGCTAATGATAGGGTACCAAGAAAAGTAATTTGGTGTTTAAGAAAGGAATACATAAAAGTTATATTGAAATTATTGAGGATATGTATGATGGGGCATTGACAAATGTTAGGAGTTGTTGTAGTACAAGTGTATGTCCAGCTACTATAGAATTGCATCAAGGATTAGCATTAAGTCCATATCTCTTTGCACTAATTATAAATAAATTACTGTCGATATTCAGGTAGATGTACCATCCTTTATGTGATTTGCAGATATTATAGTGTTAATTGATGAAATCAAGGAAGGCCGAACCGGTACCGTACCCATACCAAGTGCCGATCAGTATGGTATGGTACCAGTTCGATATTATACCGACTCGGTACGGTGGGTCCGCTGGTCAAACTGACATGCCGTATTTTTTTTAAATTTTATTTATTTTATTTTATTTTTTGATTTCTAAGATATCTAATCAATTTTTCATAATTTCTTGAATAATTTTAAGCCCAAGTTGATGTTTGTTGATGTTATTTGACGTTTGTATCATTCTAGTACATCCACGGTTAAGCATGTGATGTAGATTTAAATTTGACATGATGTTATGTTAGAGGGGAACAATATTACAAGTTTCAACATATAGCCTAGGGACAACCATACAAGGATTAGATATTCTTGAATCCTAAAATACTCAAATCAATTAAAATACAAAAATAAATACTCAATCCATATCGAGATTTAGAATCTTGTCAAGCGCCGATGTCATTCATAAGTATCTGGATCATTTATATAATCTGAAGGAACATCAGCCCATCCTTTTAAACGTGCAACATTGTAGTCCTCTGTGCTCATCCCATAAGGTGTGTGTACTGAATTGTAACTTGTCCCAGATCTCTCGTTGAGAGCTTTGACTTTGAGAGGTGTCCTCAGACTGATAGTATGGTTATGGAGGGATCCATTCGAACATACCAACAGCAAAATCCAATCCATAAGATGCTCCGAGCTACATAGGATACTAGTCACTAAAAGACGATATATCAGATACACCATACCCACATCCGTATGGATCATAAGCTGCTTGTGGCTGTGGATAAGAGGATCCAAAATATAATAAAGAACCTGATACATCCATGGATCCAACTCACGTGCAAAATTATTTGCAGCTGTATGGTATCCTAAATGACCTCGAGGTGCCATCATCTGTATGCAATCGTATCTTTATGGTTTCTATCAGCTTGTACCCCATGGTTCCTATCCTATATGGCATGCATAAACTGGACTTACTAGTGAGTCGAAGACCACCTTGCAACAGCATCTTATAAACGGTGGTCTACTGTCCTCTGCTCCCTCGACTACTAGATCTATGACCATCAGAAGAAGTGTCATCATCACTCTGTCTGGTCTCTGAATCTAAGTGAACTGGATCACTTGACTGCTTCCCCTTTCCATTGGAGCTGCAATTGTCTTTCCCTTCCTTTGTCTCTATGTTGAGTAGTTGCTTGCCCTCTTGTCGTGCCTCGGAAGGAAGCTTGTTGTGACTGATCAGTTGGAAGCCTGCATGGAATATTATTGATTACTCATTACTCAACATCCATCCTAACCTCACTAGCTACAAAATTGGCTGGTCGTGGAGGTGATCCTGGCTCATCAAGTTCCAACTCCTGCTACTGGCCCACAAGTCATTTGATCATCAGATCCTCATCATCATTAACAAAGTTGTTCGCAGTGGAATCCAAGTACTTTGACTCAACTTTCTTTTGAATGTATTGAAGCCTCAATCTCATATTGTAGCAAACATGTACAAGGTCGTTAAGGCATTTCTATGTCAGACAGTTCTTCTGCTGTGGATAAGGGAGAAGGTCGACCAATTGCATTCACAACCACCCAAGAAGATCGTCTAGGAGTGGATCTGCATGGAAAGTTGCTTCAGATTTCTTACCGCCAATCTGAAATGGACCCACCATTTAGCTGCAAAAGCATTGAGATTGAATAAATTAAAATAAATTACATCATATTAGACTTATTAATAGCTATGTAATATCAAATAAGAGTTGTCATTCATATATAAGCTACCTATATTCATCCTTTTTTTTGCTTACTACCGCCACATTGGTTCCAAAGCTATCGATGCCCTCTCTGAATATTTTGTCTGTAAAAATATTTATTGTAATATGTTATTGGTTGAAAATGCAGCTAAGTTAACAAAATCACTCAACCTAACTTTCTTCTTCTATATACATAGCTGCGATTTCTGGATCGGATTCCATCTTGTATATCATATTTCATAGGGACATCAAAAGCTCATCATCCATGTCTATCTCAAGTAACATGTATTGGAATCTCGGGTTCAGATAGTAATCTACAGATAAATTTCAGAATTGGCTACGAATATTTATATAAATACAAGGGCAGTCAAATTTTCAAAGTGTTCTTGATTTGCTACTTACCTGCTAGAGGAAAGTTCCTATCCATCTGAAAGTTCCATTGATGCTCAATGATTTGGATGTATTTATGCGCATGTTTCGGATATGTCAATCTAATCTGATCCTTTGCCCTCTCTATCATGTGATACAAGTCTATCTGAAGGTGTCTTTCGCTGTCCATGATCCGAAGCACCTCATATAAATGCTTGATAGTCTTCACTATATTCTCGGCTTGCTGCCAAAATGTTTGTCTTGCCACTAAGTTCTCTACATTGCTTCCCTCAGTGCCTGTCCTGACGTATCTACTCTCTTATCACTTGAGACTGACAAACATCTGACATAAGTATTCTTTCATGTCAATAAAGCTATCAAGTACTATATTATAGCAAACCGTATGATACCCAATCTTAATCTATTCCCTCATATACCACCACATCAATGACAGGATCCATGTATGATTGTAAATGAATTTAGTAATACTCTGCATTGAGTCCACTAACTTCTACATCCTACTAAGCTTTTCAATATCTATCAACATCAGGTCAATACAATGTGCAGCATATGATATCCAAAACATATGTGCTTGCCGCTACATCAGGATCTCCCTTGTGGTCTTATATTATGGCCCATTTTGGTGATAATCTGTATGACATTTTGCTTTCTGACCTAATCAATTACCTCCTCTATCAATTTGAGGATATACGTGGTATTGTGCACCTGATCTTAAGCATCAATAAATTCTGAAAAATATTTTCCATCACAATATGTCAAAAATTGATGATGCTCCATCTGGTAGGACCAGTCCAACCGTTACACATCATCGTAAGTCCATACATCGCCACTTATTTTGATATAATGCAATCCATTTCTGTAGCTTTTCCTTATTATTGTCAAGAAACTCACCGTAAATGTCCTTGGGTCCTGAAGGATCTACATCTGGACCGACAATCTATATAGATGCAACAGCAGAGCGATAATAAGTGTTGCCTGCCTCATGTACTGGGATGTGGCTAAAGTGAAATCAGGATGCCATAGCTTGCAACATATCCTTCTTTTATCTTTTTAAATATACTATCAACCCTTTGTTGCTTGAAATCTCTGTTGGGAAGGCATATGAATCTAAGTTATAGATAGTGGCTGCAGTTGGAATATCTCTAGAGGACTTCTTTCTGTTGTCAAAAGCTTTCAACATAGAAGTAATATGGCTAGTGCCGTTATTGATGGGCTCTCTAACTGAGGAGATCCTCCGAAACCTATAGTGCTCAGAGCCCAACCGCGACTCATAAATTGATAGTCCAAACTGAGCCCCATGCCTGGCCAACTCCTCAAGCTGCCATTGATCTTCTAAACTCGCATTAATAGCAGCCTAGATCCGTGCCTCATCATCTAGAGCAGACGCTTCCTCTGATTCTCTAGAATGATAGGATGTGGCTATGTGGCTCGACAGTCTATCTCTATCTTCTTCTTCGAAGTCCTCTCCTTCACTGCTTTAAAATCAGTGAAGTGCTTCTTTATTAGTTTGACGGACCTCTTGTGGGCACTTTTGGCACATAGTTACATCGGGATAACTACCAACCAAATGTTGTTTCAACCTAATTATCCCTCTTTTGAACCAAGGTTCTCTGTACCGGTACCGGACGGCGTACCGGTGCCGGACCCGTACGGTACGGTATCGGTACCGACACACGGTACGTTTCGGCGTATCGGTTCGGTACCGGTACAAAATTTTTTTCCTTTTCATTTTTTTTGGTGTTCAAGTTAATAATTCATAAATACAATCCCAAAATTGCATTATATTGCATATTATTGACATATTTGGGTTCAATTTTGAGTCAGGTAGCGGTACAAAGACTCTTGATCCAAAATTTTAAATATATATTTATTTACATTATATTACAACTATGTCATCTTAAATTAAAAATATATATATAAAATATGCATTAAAATGTATCTAAATATTTAAGTACAAAGCACAATAACTGATATACCAACCTTAAGATCTACTCTGCATTTAATGTCTCATCGAGTGTCTGTGACGGTCATAGATATCTGGATGATCAACATAATCTGAAGGGACATCAGTCTAACCCTCCATCCAAGCTGTACCGTACTCTTGAATATTCATCCCATAAGGCATCCTATCTGGATTGTAAGATATCTCAGATCTTTCACTCAAATTCTGACTCTGAGAAGTATCCTCAGGATGATGGTACGACTGTGGAGGAGTCCATTCAAATATGTCGGTAGCAAAATCTGATTCGTAAGATGCTCCAAACTGCATAGGATAGTAACTACTAAAAGATGATGCCTCGGATGCACCATATGCTATATAT
>KE505698.1:112240-132153 GCA_000441515.1 Elaeis oleifera
CTCACCAGTTCCTTGTGCAGTTAATGCGCTTCTTGGGTTTTATTATCTAAGAGCATAATGATGATAGAATAGATTATGAGCTATTATTTAACTGGTGGTTTTTATTTTGCTGCCTTTAAAAAGGTTTCCTGACTAACAATGATGTTGCTTCTGCCATGAATTAAATATGATTGTTCTAATGTTTGCAGAGGGCACATTCCCTATCAACAGTTGAGGGTTATAGTGGTTATGGAGCCGAACAAGGTGACAAGGTAGATACTTTTTTTTGTCCCATCTTTTCTGATAATCATCTAGTTTTGTGTTTATATACTAATTTATTTATTCATGGTTGTTTTCTTTAGTATGCCAAATCTGAGCCATTATTTGTGCTGCAGTTGAGAGGGCCCTGTTTCTTGAACACGTCCCATATATAGTATTTCTGAGACTAATTTCCTGTCTTTTCTTCCTTAGAATGGTAACCAGAGTTGTTTTCTTTCTTGCATCATTTCTGTTCCTGCATATTGAAATTAGATAGATAAACATGCATACCTGAGCGAATGCATTTATTTTTGTACAAATAACTGGTAGCTATTAGGGGAATTGAACTTGTTAACAGTTGAGTATTTTGGGATTGAGGTGAGCCACTTAATTTATTCAATCGAGGCATTTGATTAATGTCTACTTATGACAAGGCTAACTAACTGTTAACTACAGTTTGTTTCCTGATTGGTGATGAGATTTCTTTTGTTTGCACCAACTTTCTGGACCGTACAACATGCAAGAAACGTACAAGAAAAGTAATGCTCCAAAACCTTTGATCTGTATGGTTCATAACTTGCAAGTTGTCGTTCATAAACTCATAAGTTTCTGTCAATTCTAAAGCTTCCCATTTTGCTAGCATAGTTAGGAATTGCTGCTTAGGTTATGATCAATTATGTAAGATGTTGCTCAGATCCTTTGCACTTCTTTACAAGTCCAAGTCCTTACAAGCATTTATCAGCATTTATTAAAACATGAAACCATTTTAGAGCCGTCCAGACCTGTAATTTCTTTTCTTGTTCAGACCTGTTTATTTAGTAAAACTAGGGATGAGGATAGCAAGGTGATTTACAAGGAATTGATTTAATGATTTACCTACAGCTCTCATTTTAATTACACTTACAGGCTAAAGAAGATGCAAATTTCAAGAGTCCAAAAGTGCCCATGAATGTATTTCTGTTATAAGTGGTCATAGGCTTTTGTATGGTTAAATGTATTTTGTATTAAATTTTTGATTTGGCATTTGATGTTGTTGTGACCTTTTGGGAAGTTGGGTGGAGGACATATGTTAGGAAGGAATGTAGTGCTCTTGTGCCTATGCTTGCCTGGGGCCAGCATGGCAAACATGTGTTGTCTTGCAGATTTTCTGATATACATAGTTGCAAAAAGATACATGATACAATTTCCATGCTAAGAGGAGAGGTTCTCTTGCCGTGCTAGATTCTCGCTAACCTCTGGCCAAAGGTATGTCATCTCAAGAATTGGGAGATCATTTCTAGATATGGTTGATGACTTGATTCACCAAATCACCCTGCATCCATTTGAGACAATAGAATGATAGTGACATTGGCTTGATGGTCTCATAGCCTCTCGGCCCTCTCGTATCATTCATGTGATGCTTTGCATGTCTCAGAGACATCTGAACAAAATGACCACCTACCATGTGAGACTGGTGAATAGAGGTCATCTTCCTCTTGTACAACTACTTGAGGTATCTGTAGAATTTGAGGAGGATGCTTATTTTCATCTCATACCCAACCATGTGGCAAGTGGCAATTTTAATGATGCCTTCCCATTGAAGTGCAACTAAATATCCTTGTGTTGAAATCTTTTGGTTCTTGTGTATTGGCATATGGGTTTGAAGATCTTTTGCCATGATCTCTACAAATATTTAAACATTTAATTCACAACTAAGAATTAAATAATATTTATTTAGATGAATCAAGTTCAGGATTTTTATTTTCATTATTTATATTCTAGTCATTCATGTTTTAATTTGAGTGGAAAAGTGATATGGAATCTTACTTTATTAATTTTATTAATGATTTCATAATAGTTTCATGATAAGAATTCGGGATTTTGCTTATGTCCATTTGTGAGCTACAGCAAAATCATGCTCTTTGAAAGGGTCCATATTTTCCATATTTTTTATTCTTTTTAGTGCAAACAAAATCTTATTTATTTTAGTTTGAACTTTTTCTCTTTTTTTCTTTATTTTTATTTTTTGGGTTGGGTGGGTGATGGGGGAGGGAGGATGGGCAGGGAATGGTGGAAGGCCGCCAATGAAATGATTGAATGATTGTTAATGCACTTGGTGATCTCTTTGCAAAGGGAAGAAAATTTGCTTAACAGAGTGGGAATAGGAAGATCAGAGAAAAAAGCAATTAGCATACTGATAACTTTAAAAGAGAGAAAAAAAATGACAGTTCGGTATAACTCAAGGTGGATTTTTAAAATGGTAGAGCACAGCTACATATTGATATAGAGTTCTTCAAATATAGCCTGAACATGTTCACATTCATCTGTTCTAAGTAGGAAAGTGATTTGACATCTACGGGAAAAAGGTAGCAGAAAAATTGCATCATGATGACCTAGAATCTACCTCTAGATAATTCTGATGTTGGATTCTTCAAATTTAGCTAGATTAGATTATGTTGGTCCAAATCTTCAGCATTTATTTCTGGATCATGTCCATTTGCTTCAATTCTCAGTTTGTAACCAACTCTAAAAGTGGAAGATCAAGAAATTGTAGAAGAGTTATGGATGCTCTAATAAAAGTTTGGTATTCTACCAAAATACTGCATCATGATTGATTCTCTCAAAGCAATCACATGTGACAGTTATTTTTTCAGTCTTTTCCTTGAGTTGGCCTAGTTTTGTAGACTTTAAATATTCCTCCTGAATAGGCGCTGGCTTGATCATTTCCTCTTGCATTAAGCATCCCATTGGACTGTTTTTTGAATTTTAGCATGATTTTTTAAATGAATTATTTGGAAAAATTATTTCCTACTCATGGCCTTTTAAATCTCAGTCAGATTTAGTTCTTCAACAAAGAATTTGTAAATGTATTTTCTATTGCACAAATTGACAGAATGAAATATTAAAAGTTTCAGGTTTTCTCAAAGAGGAAAAATCCCAATATTTGTAATTCATCTGAAGTTCAGTTTTTAATGGCAAATAGGAGCCACGTTCAAGGTAGATTAAGTATTACTATAACTGAAAGGGATGGAAACACACTCAAGTAGATGAAAGTGATTTGCTGGGTGATCCCAAATAGAAACAATGAGCTGAGGATGGTGCGGCTAGGTTTAAAAATCAAAATAGTACCTAACTGAGAAATTAAGTGTTCCATCTTTTGGCCTATATGAAATGACATTTAAAGTAATTGAGTGTTTTTTTTTTTTGAATATATTAGTAGAAAGGGGAAGAACAGGGTTAACCATCTAAAGAACATGTCTTAGATTCTGCATATCAGTCATCCTTCAGATTTTGTTGAATGTCACGCACACATGCGCATATATATAAATAATGATCAACATTTTCTTGCTTAAAATTATAAAAAATTTAATGGTCCATGGTCCAATTTCTTTAAAAAATGATGCATAGGATTATAGGATGCTTCACTATGGAATCAGGAATTTGATTTACAGAAGAATTTAGAAAATTTTTAAATGTGTTATTGCCACTCGGATGTCTATACATCTCTGAAACTAATACCTCATTTAGGTGAAAGAATGTGTGATCCATATGCCCTCTAATAAACATATTCTTTTTCCTTTAGTTTCTATCGTTTCTTCTTTTGTTGAATTTGCATTCGCTTGATCAATATTCTCAACATATGGACATTATTGGATGCAATGCATGACTTTATTGTAGCATGTGGGTTATTTTTGTTCTAAAATTCATTGGAATATTATAATTTCATGGTCATAATGGCTAGTTAAATATGTTGTGCAGAACCTAAGAGCTGCTATAGCCTCAACCTTTTATGGAGACCTCGGTATTGAAGAAACTGATATATTTGTCTCAGATGGTGCAAAGTGTGACATCTCCCGTCTTCAGGTTGCATTATTTTAATTCAGGACTTTATATTATTTGTTTCCTTTCTGCTGCATCAGGATCCTCTGATGTACTGTTCACTATTATAAATATTGATTGTTGGTGTTGAGTCATGACCACATAATGTTAAACAACATGATTAATATTAAGTATACTAGCCTTTGTTCTTTTACAAAATCACTAACCCTCATGAAATTAGTATGAGTTACCTGCTTTCTTCATATGCAGCTACTTTTTGGATCCAATGTGAAGATGGCAGTGCAAGATCCTTCATATCCTGTAAGTTACATTGTACATTTTTTTCTTTTGCCTCTTCCCTTTTCTCTCTTTTTTTGGAAAGTTTAACAAGTAATATTTGAACTTTTGCTTCTGCTGTATGGTTTTTAGTATTGTCATTTGGAGTTGCATACTTGATTTATTCATGTGTTTAAAGTTTGTCAATGAAGCCATAAACTGACTTCCTTGTGGATGAACCTCGTACATATAGAAGTAATCAAATTTATCTTGTCCTAAGATGCTTTTGATTTCATCGCTGACCACTTCATTTAATAAAATAATATTTGTTCACAGGCATATGTTGATTCAAGTGTTATTGTGGGGCAAACTGGCTTATTCCAGAAGGATATTGAGAAGTATGGAAACATTGAGTACATGCGGTGCACACCTGAGAATGGTTTTTTCCCTGATTTATCAACTGTTTCAAAAACAGATATCATTTCTTTGTTCACCAACAATCCAACTGGTTCTGCGGCATCCAGAGACCAGCTAATGCAGCTAGTGCAGTTTGCAAAGGACAATGGGTCTATCATAGTCTATGATTCTGCTTATGCCATGTATATTTCAGATGACAGCCCGCAATCTATCTTTGAAATTCCTGGTGCAAAAGAGGTGAACTCAATACTGCTAGCACTCTTAGTCATACTATGCTGAATTGATAATTTTACTAGGTTCCATTTTCATGCCTTTAACAAGTTACTGCTTTTGTGTTTTATATTGTCTACCTATGGTGGGTCATATATCCCATCATATCAATTTGTGGTTTAATTCTAATTCATTCAACCCTATGTGCCTGTTGCTTTGAGATATAACTTAGCAGATAGAAATAAGGGACTGTATGTCCCATAAGAAATTGTGCCCATAGAATTCAAGTTAGAGGTAACTACTTCATTAATGATAACCAATAAACCATGTTTCTATCCATGGCTTATTGTTGTAGCCATATAAGGTCAACTCACTCAGAAATGGGTATGCGTGCTAAACAGTGGTCCTAGGGCTGTCAAACAAATGGAGAAACTGAAGTCCTGCTGGGGCTTAACTCAAGAAAAGCTCGAATCAGGCTTTTAGAGCAAAATGAAATACCCCAAGGTTGAATTGGTGAAACAGGTTGGAAATTAGTTTCAAGCCGAGCCAAAAATTGACCTGCCTTGATCAAGCACGGCTAAATAAAGCTTGATATGTTTGTATCGTATAAACCATAGATTATATACAATAGACCATTGGATTAAAGCTTTGATTGGCTCCTTTTTCTTTCTTTTCTTGTTTTTGGTTCTTTAGGTCAATTAAGTATGAGTTCAACCCTGAACTAAGCTTTGAATCAAGTTTGAATCGAGAATCAGGCTTTAATTCAAGTTCAAAGCAAGCTTGATTCAAGCTCGAATTGATTTCTGCTCAAATCAGGATTATCAAGCTGATCAATTAGGCTCACGTTTGGCTTGATTCAAATTAAGCTCGAATTGAGCTCATGATAGTTGTAAACAAATCAAGCTTGATCTTAGAGTTAAAGCTTGAAATTAGTTTCAACCATCAGAACCAAGCTCAATCAATCTCACGCAACTGCACCCCTAAGTGGTCCCCCTTCACATCTGCATTCCCTCTCCTATAAGGAAAGCATGTAACACATTTAATCTTTCTTATAACTGAGACTTGGTTAATAGACTAACATATTCACATAAATGTAGGAAGGACTAGGGTACGAATTGTTTTTTGGATACCCCTTGCCCAATGACCATATGTGTGTGTTGGTAGCTGACACCAATGGCAATGTCAGCCATGTCATGGCTGGAAAGCCAATGTCTTCTCAGATGTTTTCAACATGGAGTCTTTTACAAGTGCCAAGAGTAGACACTCAAATTATATCAATAATGATTATTTAGTGAGCTGACATTAGTTTGGTGACAGTTGGAGGATTAGCAATTTTGCGACATTGGCAGATTGAAATGTTGAGCCAATTTTAATTAGTAGCTCCTACGTTTAGAAGGCTTTTATGTTGCATTTTGCTGATTGGCAATGTTGTTACTTAGTTCAGCAAGTTCCTTGTTACAGGTCTAGTTAGTTTGGTTGAGGACAACTGGATATAGATTGGTAGTTCAGTGTTAATCATGATAATTCTTCCATAATTAATTTATGTTTCTTCGGATTTGTATTTGTGTTGAGTGTCTTACTATGTACTTTATCAATGAGTTTCCTGATGTGATCCAACAGAAAAGCAGAACATCAAGAAGAATTATGTTACTTGCAATTGCAGATTGCTGTATAACGTTGTGCTCCTAACTATTCCTTTATAAGTTCTTGTAAACCTATTAATCATATTAAGATGGGCTTAAGGGTGTCCATCTCTACCTCAATGTGAACCAAGTATAAAGCTAGCTAAGGAACTGAATGTCATAATTATATGACCTCTTTCCATTATTTTATTAAGTGACATAAACTGCAATGGCATGTGGACTCTTTTGCAGGTTGCGATTGAAACATCATCTTTTTCTAAATATGCTGGGTTTACTGGTGTCCGTCTTGGTTGGACTGTCATCCCCAAGGAGTTACTTTTCTCTGATGGATTTCCTGTTGCCAAGGATTTCAATCGCATAGTATGTACCTGCTTTAATGGTTCATCTAATATTGCTCAAGCTGGGGGTCTAGCTTGTCTTTCTTCCGAAGGTTTAAAGGTGAGTTTGAAGACATCATGATATTTATCATTCATTAACATCACATGTTGCTCAGATTTCGTTTACGTGCAGGCCATGAAGGATGTGATCGGATTCTATAAAGAAAATACTGAAATAATCGTCAATACATTTACGTCACTTGGTTTCAATGTATATGGTGGGAAGAATGCTCCCTATGTTTGGGTGCACTTTCCAGGTCGAAGCTCATGGGACGTCTTTGCTGAGATTCTTGAGAAGACACATCTGGTTACAACCCCTGGCAGTGGGTTTGGGCCCGGGGGTGAGGGCTTCATCAGGGTCAGTGCCTTTGGTCATAGAGGAAATGTTCTTGAAGCTTGCAAAAGATTGAAACAGCTTTACAAGTGAGTAAGAATGGCCATTTAAGGCACCATGCAGTTATTGCTATTTTACAGAAGTTCACAATTTCCCGGTCTCTTCATTGACAATTTTGTCTTCTGTTCTATGATATTTAAATTTTGGCCATGGATTAGGAGACGAATGCGATACTCTAGTATAGAATGAGCCATTCTCCAGAATGTAGTATGCTTTGGGGGGTTTTAAATTTATTTAGGAGGAAAACTTTGCATTGTTGGAGTTGACCAAAACCCATGTATGACTTCAGGACTTGAATATCAGCAAATAACTCTATTCTTGTTGTTGATGAACTTGTTTCATTAATTCGCCGGTTTGACATTCCTGATGTCCATCAGATCTTGTGCACTGTTTGTTGCAAATGCTGCTTAGATCCTCGATAGGGTTCTTCATTTCCAATGTGGCTTCTTACTCCTAAAAAAGAAAGGTTCCTCGCACAGTCTGGTTGATCAACTGTTCGAGCATTGCGATTTGGTTTTGGATACCCTATCCTTTTCTTCCTAAGTATGGAAAAGGTGATTGTTTCAATGAATTGGAAATGTCATTGAATAAATGTTTTGTCATTTTATGTTGGTTCTTAAATCAATGGAATGTATACTGCCAGTTTAGAAAGGATTGATGAAAAGTATTGTATCAGTGGTGAATGAGTGGAATTCTTAATCATGTAATCTGTGTCAGACGTTTAGCTGGAATTGTTGCTGTTCTCAGGTCCAAGACCTGCAATTCTCTCCAGTGATGACTCGAGTAGCTAAAAGGCTGATGCTGTAATATCGGAGGAAGAGCTTGGTGTGTAACCATATTTAGCCTGCACCTTCTATTTTTTTTTTTTTTCGGTAGAATGCACCCTTCATTTGTTGGCAACTCACTGATTGCTCTGTAATTTACCCTGGTGAATTTGACTGTCAATCATAAAAAGGATAGGAAAAGAAATTAAAAGAGAAAAATGAAAGGTACTAGTGGGTCATTTGTTCTGTTTGTGGATGTTGGAATGCAACGCAGAATCAAAATAGGATCTGGAAAGACTGTCAGCTCTTATTAGGATATTTTTAGAGATTATTTATGAGAAATAAGGGGGAATGAGCATGCACTTCCTCTTTTGAGATAAATTCGAAATAAAAGTATATCCATGATTTATCTTAATAAATTGTAGGTCTTTGCATTCTCCCGTATCCTCATCATATCAAGCATGTCCTAAACGGTGCAAATACTGAATTACCATGCAAGTAAATTGACTCCTGGTAACACATCACATTTCTTGCATCTTTCTGTAATTTGGATAGAATTTTGTCTAGGGAATGTTAAAAATTGAAAAAGATTAATTTGTCAATGATTAAAGCAATAAAAAAGGAAAAGGAGTGAATCCGTATGAGAATGGTTAGGCTTTCTTTTCTTGTTTCAATCATTGACAAAGTTCTCCTTCAATTATGCTTTTCTTTGTACCTAGATCTGGATGCCATTTCCAGTTAATTAAAGGTCCGTTGATATTTTTTGAAAGTTCATTTTTTTCAATGAAATTTAGTAACAAAAGAACGATTTTCAATGTCTTTTTCCTATGAACTGGATTCTCTAACAAACCCCACTTAATCTTTACTTTATGTTGCAAAAGATATAAATTCAAGGGGATATATTGGTCTCTCTTCTTACCTAAGTTGTTTATGTATGTTTTTGGGCCAAAGTTAGTGCAGTATCCCGCTTGCTTGGGTGATTTTCTTTCTACAATTTGGAACAAATATTTAATTTGATATGATAAAGAATGATGTTCGCAACAAAATTCTGCATGAAAATTAAACTTGATTTTTCAAATTTAAATGTTGAATTCTAAATTATTGTGAAAAGAACTAAAATATTGATTGTGCCTCATAAATGTCATTTTTATTTAGTTGTTTTATTCATTTTAGGTATAATATTTAATTAACATTCTTCTAGATTTAGGAACTAATACCTAATATAGCATGGTAAAGAATGATTTTCTGAGCAAAAGTTTGCATGAAAACAATTGATTTAAAATTTTGAAATTTAACATGTACTTTTAATTTGTTATAAATAGACTTTGCCTCTCCCCATTTAATTCGATTTACTTATTTTTTTAGTATAATATTTAGTCGATTTTCCTACTACAGGTAGAAATTAATATTTAATTTAATATGGTAAAGAATGGTGTCCTTAGCAAAAGTTTGCCGGAGAATGATTCACTTAAAATTTTGAATTTTAAATATTAAATTTTAGTTTACTATAAAAATTAAATAGAGATCATCTCATCCCTTTAATTTTATTTAGTTGATTTATGTCTTTGTTTTCATGTAGTGGTCAATTGATTTTTACGATGAGGCGACTATCATCATCTTATGGTTTGATGTTCATTTGTAAAGCAATGTTTGGAATGCACTAAATCAATGTTTGGCTTGAGAATTAGGCCTTCCCTATTCAAGTTAGAGAATATAGAACTTGTTTGGTCCATAGAAAGTGAAAGAAGAAAGAGACAACTCATGAGAAATAGAGAAAAGGCCTCTTATTTGATGGAAGTTTTAAGAATAGAGAAAATGAAAAAATCTCTTCCCAGACACTTCTCATATTTCATTAAAATAAAAATCTATGGGAAAAGTGAGTTTTAGAACTTCGTATAAGATGAAAATTGACTGTGCTTTTTTTTTTTCAAAAATATCTTTTTAAGATCCATAGCTAAGATTTTACAAAATATCAATAAATGGTTAGGATGAAATACTGAATAGTGATAATATAATATTATATTAATATTATCATAATATTTATATAAATATAATATAATATTTATATTTATATTAATATTCTAATATTTATTATTTTTTAATATTTATACTAATATAATATTTTTATTAATATTAATATAGTATTTATATTAATATAATATTATATTTATATCTGTTTTAATAAATTTATTATCTTAAAATATTAATATATATTAGTATTATATTAATACAATAAATTATTATGATCTAATGTTATATTATAATATATTAATATTATATCTATTTTAATATAAATATAATATTATTATTTGTATAAAATTTAGAAGTAAAAATATATAAATCTATTAAGCGTATAATAAGTATTCTACACAGTTTTCTCAGAAACATGGGTGTTCAACCAAATATAAACCATTCTATAATAAGATATTTTTTCTGGATCAACTAAACATATCAAAATTTTATTCTCAAGAAATAATATTTCAGAAAATAATATATTACTTCCTAAGAAGAAAAATTCTCCTCGCAAATCAAACGGGTCCATAATGGCTAATTCCAAGATAGCAATGGATGTTAAACTTTGTATTGCCTGCATTACATGGTTGCTTTGTAATTCTCGGAATGAGAGAGTTTTTCAGGATACAAACAACACCCCTTCTCAGGTGGCTCGGAAAGCATTGTCTTTCTTACCCACTGTAGGAGTTCCTACACACTTCGTGCAGTTTGGAGATCAGTCATGGCACTGAGGAGCTACTGTGGCATCCCATTCTCACTTAGGAGTATCAAAACAAGTGTGTTGGCTTTTCTCTCCCATGGGTATCCTGAACTTTGGTGCCTCTATTCAAGCTGAAGTTGGTGCTATGCTCAAATTAAATGCCACTAAACTTTGGGTGGAGGCTGATCCAAGCGTGGTGGTTAATTGGTTGTCCAACAATTTTACAGAGTCTAGGCTTACTCATCCCATGATGCATGACTTGTGTGAATGGAAAAGCAGATTGCAGGAATTTAGAGTTTTTCGCATTTACAGGGAGGGCAATTCGGCTGGCTGCTGACTTTTGGGCTAAACAGGCCAGGGAAATGAATTTTACTAGCTCTGCCCAGGAACAGATGATATTTATCTGTATGATGATCCCTGTTACTTGGTTTCATTTGTTCCTAATTCTTCCACCGCAACCGGGATATTTAACCAGCTGGAGAGCAGGAGGAATTGGAGCTTGGAAATCCATTCTGGCTCTGAGTTCCGATCTCTTTATCCTTGGTCTTTATTTCCCCGTTATTTTTCCCACTATGTGTGCCGGTTTCTTATTGCCTGCAGCGACCAGACAGACACGTCTCTTGTAGTGCCTGTGATCCAAAACTTGGCAGATTCTTGTATCAGGTAGAGGTTTTATTGGGTTATATTCAACAGTTGGATGTGCTGAACTTTGAAACCAGCTCTGGGTGGTTCCGTTTTTCATTTGCTATTTCTTCAATCACTATAAGGTCTGTTGTGTTTGTTATATCACACAATTTGCAACCAATTCTCTCAATAGTTGGGATGGGTATGGGTGCCCTACTCATGTGGCAGTGTTTAGCTTGGCTTGCCTGGTACTGTTGCTGCCCTTATCTCACTTGTTGAATGGGGGTTTTATTGGGGTTCATGAAAGGTGCTGGACTACAACTGCGTCTGCTTATCTCAACACATTACATATTTACGGTAGATGTCAGCCATTTGGACTCGATCTGAGACTCTTTGATTTGCTACTCATATGGATGTTGCTGTCTTAAGGAAGGTTTGGGAGATTTAATTTTCAATCTTTTTTCTGGAACGGCAAGAAGCCAAGTATTTTAACTTCAAGAATCTTCCAGCAATGTTTCTTTGTTCCTTGGGACTTTGTTTCTTGTAGCTACTGTTACGGTTGTATTTCGGTGTATTTACTTCTATTAGTAGGTTGGTCTGTATTTATGAACAATACTTCCATTTCTTAATTGCAATGGTCGATCTGTTCCCCCAACAAAAAATAAAAAATAAAAAATAATAAAGAAAAGAAGAAGAAGAAGAAGAAGAAAACGGTGGGACAGATATTTAATTAATAAGGTTAAGAATGATTTTCTTAGCAAAAGTTGACATGAGAATAAAGGGCTTACGTCCTGTTAAACTTTGAATGTTTAATTTCTAATGGCACAGGTAGACCAACAAACGAGGACGACGGCAACTGGTACTTTGCTTTACAAATTAAATAACAATATCACGAATCACATTGGACCGCATCAAACCGATTGCCCGTCGCTTCATCCCTACTCAGGGAACCGTTAGTTGTACGTATAAGAAGGTAAATAAATTACAAATAAAGATATAGATTTTGAGCCTCGGAATCGACCACTTTAATCACCTAAATCTTACTAGAATTATGATGTGATTACCACACTTGCCTTGTCAGGTTTAACAATGAGTCCGATAAAACATATGATGGAGAAAATATTGAAAAAAGAAATTGTGTAATTGGACTCTCAACACATGATCCAATGATGGAAACTTGAAGGACCCACCTTTAGTTCTTATTACATACTTGTGCCATTAAAAATATTAATTTGCATAAAGTCTTGGATTAGAATTAATGGAAAAATAGGAATGAATGTTTATCGTACAGTATTTTTGTGGAGCAATTTCTACAAAAACAACAGCTACTGCTAATCCAGTTCAACCGCCATTACAGGAAATGATGGTTGAATAAAGGCATCATTCATTCATGAAATATATAATCTGAGCCAGCATTTCATTTTAAAATGTCATCACTTTAATCAGGGGAAAAATGAAATATCAAATAACTGTTGTATTCCCATAATATACAAGCATATAACAGCTGTTATAGCAGGACAGCAACTAAATATCTCAATTCTCATTATGTAAGACATGGCATGGGCCTCCAAAACTGTTCTGCTTGCCATTATTTAAGACCATGCACAGAAGTAAACCGAATTAGCTTCAAATCTTACAATTGGATGGAAACCCAAGCATCTTTGATGGACCTGGATCGGAAACGAACCAAGGACCTTAATCTGAATACTGAATTAAATTAGTTGGTCAGATTGGGTTCAGTTAGGTCAGGTCGGGCTCTGGGAAGTCCATAACAATCTGAATTGATCCATGCAAGATTTACATCTCTGAGCTGCAGAAATTGCCTGATTTATGTAGGCACAAGCGAATGGGGGAAAAATAGACATAGGCACTGAGCCGTGCCTGATACGGCTCTGCTCAGGCCCATCGGGCTACAGTACAAATGGGTCGTGTCTGAAATGGATCATTTTGTAAATGGGCCTTACTTGGCACGGCCCGTTTACTCCGGACCTTGGCTTGGCACGGCTCTAGGCCTGGGTCTGACGGGCTATGCCTGTGGTCCGTCAGGCTCACGGACCTGATGGACGGCCCTTTTATTTTTTTATTTTTTAAAAAATAGCCAAATAGGCCATGCCAAGCACTGTTCGTTTAAGCCCGTTATGGGTCATACCTGGCACGGCCCATTTAGCACCGTTACGGGCCATGCCAGGCATGACCCGTTTATTACCGTTACAAGCCAGGCCCGGTCAGTAATGGCTAAATCCCTTTTTTTGGGGAGAAGGGGTATAATGGCTATTTTTGAAAAAAATAATCATTTTAACCCTCCCAACAGCCATAAACCAACTAATTTGAGGGATATTTTGAAAAATAAAATATTATATTTCTATAAATACCTCCCTCCTCTTCTATTTTTACCACACCAAATCAACTCTCCTTTCCTTCTCTACTACTACTCTTCTGGGAATGTTTAGCAAGTATTCAATTAGCAATTAGCAAGTGTTCAAGTGCTATACAAGAAGAGAATTAGTCCATTTATTGGAGCTTTGAAAGCCTTTGTTGAGATCCTGAGGAGGAGTGTGGAGTACAAGAGGAAGCTCACAAGTCTCTGCCTACGGCCTATCTCTACTCAATTTTTTTGTTTGATAAATTTTTTTATTTGTATAACTTGTATTTAGATATGGCATCTTATAATGAGAGTCATTTTGATATTCTCTTAGTTTTAGAGAGAAAAGAAACTACTATTCCTGCTCCTGAAACTAATACTGAAGGTCAAGGCTCTGCCTCTTCTTCCTGTAAGAGTATTAATGTTGTATGAAATGACTTTGAAAGAGTTATGGTAGATAGAATTTTAAAATAAAATATAAAAAATGTGCTAAATTGTATAGTTGTGCTAGTAGTGGGAGAACTAACCATTTGAAGAGACATCAAAGGAGTCATATTATGAGTGATGCTCGTCTTCAAAGCTCCCTTAATATACAAGGGGGTAGTCTTGTAGGTAGTTTTGCATATAATCATGAAAATCAAAGAAAAGCATTGGTCAAATAGATAGTTAAGGATGAATTATCTTTTAGCTTATATGAGTCTTTTTGAAGAGTATGTTCAGTTAGTCTTACAATCCGCTTATAGAAAAATTAGTAGACGTACATTTAGAAGAGTAGCTATGACTAATTTTTTAGCAATGAAATAAAATCTGATCCAATCTCTTTCTGTCCTAAATTCAAAAATATTATTAACTTCGAATATTTGGACAGCATCTATTGGTAGTTATTATTTTATTACTGTTACTGCTCATTATATTAATAATGATTGACTATTAAATAATTATATTCTTACTTTTCATATTTTTGATTTTTCATATTCTAGGTAATAAATTTCTAACGCTATTTATCAAACTACTTGTACATATGGTGTTAATGATAAAATTATGTCTGCTACTTTTGATAATGCATCTAATAATAATTTTACTGTTAGATTATTGAAAGACTATTTGCATGTCATTTTAAATAGGAATTTATTGCATATTAGATGTGTATATCATATTTTAAATCTCTCTGTTCAATCTGGCATAAGTATGGTTCAAGATGTTATTATAAAATTAAAATATAGTTCTTTTATTCAAATTTCAAAAAAAACTTCAAGAATTTAAGCAAATATGTATAGATCATGATAAACATTTTAAAAATTTAAACTTGATGTAGTTATTTGTTGAAACTCAACATATATAATGATACATGATGCATATCCATATAAAATTTATTAAGTACATATATTAATGATCGTGGATTAGGTTTTACATTGACTGAAATTGATTGGAACAAAGATAAAATTTTGAAAAATTTTAGTTAGTTTTTATAATGCTGCTGAAATTCTTTCTAGTGTTTATTATTCAATCTCTTATTTATTTTTACAACAAGCATGTCTTATTAGCCAAAAGTTTATACAACATAAATATGATGATATTTTAGAGCCTATTATTTATGAAATGGAATCTAAATAGAATGAGTATTGAGACAGAATATGTACTATACATAACTTAGCTGCCGTATTTGATCCACATGTTAAATTAAGTGGTATTTTGATTTTATTTAATGCATATTATAAAATATGAATCTAGATTGTGAACCTGCTAAAGTTGAAGTAAACCAACTTCTTCATGATATTTATGCTTTATATGATGATAAGTTTCATAGATCTAGTGCTTCTCATTCACAAATCTCTGCCTCTTCTTCTAGTACTTCTTGTTCATTATTTATTTTCTCATTCATTGCACATAAAAGACATATATATGCTTCTTCAAGTTCGTCTTCATCTTCATCTTTAAGTAATGAACTTAAATTTATTTACAAAATGATCTTCAATTTATATACGATGAAAATCAAATAGAAATTCTTGATGTGTTAGTATGGTGGAAAAATATGAAAAATCAATATCTTGTAATGTTCGCCATTGCACGTGATATCTTAGCTGTGTCGATATCCACAGTAGCATCGCAATCTGCTTTTAATGCAGATCGACGAGTTCTGGATGAAAAGAAGAGCAGAATAATTGGCAAAACAATTGAGATGTTGCTCTGCTTCAAAAATTGATTGGATGCCGAGATGAAACTTCAAGATAAAATGGATATAATATAAATTCCAATGACAACGATGACACAAACGCTACCAACGATACATAACGATCAATAAGATTTTCAATTATTAATTTTTATATTTATAATTTTTATTTATCTTTAATTATTGAAGTGAGTCACCTCAATTCCTTCTTTCTTCCTCATTATATTTAGAGATCAGACCTAGACTCCCTCCCTTGTACCATTTTGATTGATATTAATAAATCGATAGAGATCCACGCTAAATCCTCCAACATTACAAGACGATTTTTTATTTTTATAAAAAATCTCACACCTATTTTTACAAAAAAATTTCAGAAAAAACCTCCATACGGGCCATACCAGGCCTAGACTGAGTCGGACTGTGCTTAGCACGACGTGCCGTGCCTGATCCACGACCCATGGCAGCCGTGCCTGATCCACGACCCATGCCATGCCTGACCCGTGGGCCATGCCAACCCATACCGGGCCTAAGCCGCGGGTCGCAAACCCCAACCTAGTCCGACCGCCTCTAATAGGCCAAGCACGGCCATTTGTATCGGACTGGACCATTATAGGCATGGCACGTTCCATGCCGGATGGGGCCGTATATTGAAATGCCCGGCCGTTGCCCATGTCTAGGGAAATTTATCTACAGGTCTTTCTCATGCAGGCGTTGCTTTCTTGATGTTTATCATCTAAGGGGATGACAAGGCCTTCACCATGCATTCAGGAAGCACCGGACGAGCTGCCAAAAAGGTTCCAGTGACGCCTAAACAGTCACCACTATGTGCTTTTCCTGTCCCAAGTTCATACTTTTACTGTTGTAATCTGATGTCGCTGATAAAATATAGCCTTCAGGCTTCTGAACAATCCAACATTTCCCCACCTTTTTGGCGGACTACACTTAAATCATTCATCAACAAGCGCAACAGAGAGAAGAATGAAACTTCTGTATGAATAGCAAAACCAATGGACTGGAAACCAGACAGCTGAACACACAAAATCTAATATCACAGCTCTCTATCCATCCACTATGATGTCGTAGTGTAGATGGAACCAAAGAAAACTCATGTGACTAAGACAAGCGCAAAAGCATCCAAACAAACACATGTTCCAACAACGTTTTTGAATGAAAGTGCTGCAACAATTTCATTTTGATCTAGCAAACAGTAATGTGGTCATTCAATGGAGTAAATCTGTAGCAGAAACCTTGATCACTTTCCGACAGCCCTGAGCAATTGCTAGAACACTGCTTTGATAACAAAATCTCGAGGGAGGGCACATTAAAATTTGACTCTTTCACCTAGCAGGCATGTAATGTCTTGTTCTGGAAGGAAGACTTACGATGGTGGTTGTTCAGCATAGTTCCCTGCTTAATGAAAGTGCCATGATAGGAATTTCCTATAATCCTCCTCATATTAAAGCTACATATTCTTGGATCAAGCCACAACAAAACCTATATATGAAAAATTGATCAACAAATACATAACATAGTGACTAGAAAATTATATATAACTAAACAGGGATAAGCACAGCTAAAATGTCAGCAGACCCAAAACACTTCATAACCCACCAGCCCATAGCAACAACAGGCCATTTTCCCAGAAGTTAAACGGGTAAGAACAGGGGATTGAACAACAAAGAAGCAAGGGAAAGGTTAATGGATATGTTGTAGCATGTGGGGTAGGGCAATTTCATGTAGAAGCTCAAGGTTCCAGCTTCAAGGAACAACCCGAGACTGCCTATTGCGCTTGGCCACCCTAACAAACACCACTGACAGGCATGACGGGGCCCACCATGGCCTGCGAACCTCTTGCTCTCCTTTCAGGCATGCAACTGCATGTACACGCACCAAACAGGTTAATAGTGAACACTTGCTGCATTAAAAAACTGATGGCATACAGCTCAATCACAGTTTTTTAGCATACATAACAAAAATATCAAACAGAAGGAAAAAGAAGAAATAACAAATCGCCCACCACCACTGTATTGAAAATCATGTGATAGATGGGATATTTTAATTTCTTTTCTTTAGGTGTCCTTCAATTTATTCTCTCTTTTTGTAGAGTCCCTTAAAAATAGTTGATGTCACATTGTTACTGGACGATTATATGCTGATTTCAGGCATGTCTAGAAACTATGGTTGGCCTCAATTGGTGGGCGATATATTTCAGATAGACCCAAAATTATTTGAGCTGAGAACAAACAAGGCCTTAGGCTATTTACGATCAGCTCACTAAATGCATCCGAGCATTCAAGCTCAAGCAAACTATGAACTGACCTCACTGTCAATGTTCAACCTTAACCTAAAATGTTCATAAACAGCTCAGTTTCACTGTAGCCTAAAAAATATCATGTCCCACTAATTTAGAAGATAAATAAGCAGATGTGGCCAAAGAAGGAGATGGGAAACAATGAGCAGATAAGTGGCAAATTTGGGGTTTGCATGAACCAAGTTTAGGATCCTATACTGAGGCAAAAAGGTTAGCCTTAGGTTCAACCGATCGCACCCGCGCCCCCTCCCCCCCCCCGCCGCCTTCTCTCTCTCTCTCTCTGTGTGTGTGTGTGTGTGCATGCGTGCATGCTTTGTAAGCAGTAAGTTTTAGTGCCCAAGGACTTCCATTCAAAGTTCTTGTCATAAATGGTGGCCAGTTCATCTATAAAAAGGAGGTCAAATTGATGTACCTCTAGTTTTTTTTCTGGCATAATAAATTTATTCTTCTTTTTTTGGAGAATAAAAAGAGGATTCAGCTCATTATTCTAGGGTTCCACCAACAGAGCACAGATCCAAATTAAAAATAAAAAAATAAAAAACAAAAAACTAATCAAGCTATGTTTAAGTGTTAAGCTGCAGAAGTTGTATTTCTCATCATGCTTTCTGCCCTAAGCCCCACTATTTTGATTTCAAAAAAATGTTTAACTCATTCTAGAATCTTCATCAACAACATCTAATTTCCACCTTCCTACTTGAATAACAACAAATCATCCAAAATCTAAAGAGCAAATTATGTTTTTTCAAAGAAAACACATATTTGATTCATCCCTAGATTTATCACACTGAATCAGTAAGAGAATGGAATGTAGAATTGCAATGGAATAATGGATATATAGTACAAAAACAACAACATATGCAACTAACATTTGCACAATTCTGAATAAGGGATAACAATGTTAAATTCATATGGAAGCGATATATCATATGGGATGATAGCAACAACCTAGCAAAGCTTCATGACCAAGCCAGTTTTGTAGAATGAATATCCAGCAGATACGCAAGAGAATTAATTTTGACTGCTGAAATCTCCAAGACACTAAGAAGGGGAGAGTTGCAAACTTCATCTTGCCCATACCCACCGCATATCAAAAACGGATATTTCACAAGTATAATTAGATGCTTCATCCACTTATTTTCAAAAAAGAAAAGCTCTAGATCTTCCAATTATCCCTAAGATTATTATGAGAATAGCAGTATAGTAATATTATAATATAATAATATTATATATTACAATATAAATTGTTATTATAAAGTATTTTAACTTATAAATTATATTTAAATTATTATTTAAAAAAATCCATGAACATGACTCAAATCGGGTCTCTTGGGAAGAAATAACTTTCTAGTACATCTCAAGTAGATCCAAGGAAGGTGGAATCATCATGAACCATATCAAGCTGTACCAATGGCGGACCAGGATGGTTCCAACAATGAAATCAAGAAACTCGCAAGGGAGGAGGAGAGGGAGAGGGAAAAGGAAGAGAAGAAGAGAGAGAGAGGGAGAGGGCAATGGTGAGCGATGGCCATGAGAACAAGGTGAGAGGGGGGGTAGAGATTTCAAAGCCCTCTCTCCTCCGTGCATCGGCATAGGGGAGAGGCCCTATTTTGAAAGGAA
>KE505698.1:212894-227138 GCA_000441515.1 Elaeis oleifera
CACCATACCCAGCAAAAGCCTGAAATCCCTCTACCTCTCCATGCCCCCTCTGGTTCTCTCTCTCCCCTCTTCACACCCAAGAAGTTGGGCATCCATCTGGTGCTAATCCAAGGCGTGGTGGCTCCCTGATCAGGAGGCTGCAGCAATCTGTCAAGAAGCTGCTGCTTCAGCTTCAGAAGATCTTTTGAAGAACTTTCAAATCAGATCCAGATTAATTTTGGAACAAAGATTCATGAGGAGAAGATGATCCAGATCCTGCTCGAGTGGATACCGATAGAGGCCAGGCGACTGCGTGGCTACATCAGAACCTCGGGCATTGCTGCGATCATCTACAGGGTAATCAAGTTATCCTAGAGGTATTTATCTATTCCTCATATTTTTAGATTTAATTTTAGATTTAATATTAGATAATAAGAATTAGATCTAATAGATCTTAGATCTAAAATAATCGTAGGATATTTTTTTAATATTCCACCCAGATCTCATTAGATCTGGAAGATTCTACGGCGGAAAAAGCTAGTTTTTCCTTCACCATGATCGATCTCTACCTTGATCGCACCTATTTTCTCCATCTTCAATCTTGATCACCATCATCGTAATCTGCATTCTGCTATCGCTTCACTTTGATACCACTTGTTGGAGATGTCTAGCCAGGATACCATGTCCACAGGGTCTTTTCGATACCATGCATCGTAGTAGAGAGAAAGAAGAAACAATACAGACACAATCAGGTACCTGAACAGTCCAAGCGCTGCCTCCGCAGGGTATGCAAGTTTCACTATAAGAAAAAAGAATACAAGAGGAGAACATCCACTCTCAACATTTTGTATACCATCGTCTCTCAACTAAAAGCTACCTTTACAAAAGCTCTCACAAATCCTTCAAGGAGATCTTCTCACAGGCCTGCCAATATTAGGATCCTTGACGTCCTTAGATGCTTTGTGGAGCGAACCACTACATCGTGCCTCTCTGCAGCTGCTCTACCTGACACTCTACTCTGTCCTCGATTCTTTGTTGGTGTTCTGTAGGGTTAGCTCTGCCCACTGTGCATACTCGAAGCTCTGCCAGACTCCTTTCGATGGCTGCACGAACCTCCCTCACACTGATGCCTCCGCTCACAGCTCTCTGCCGCACTCTCAGCATGTTCAATTCATGGTTCTGTTGCCCATAGGCTCTTAAAGCCTTAAAACCTAGCTCAAATTGGAATTAGACTCTGGATCAGACTCTTGTAGCTTTTCGACCATCCGTTCGCACCTCATATCAAAACTAGCCGTTGGATCGCATCCCATCATGCCAGATCATGCCTCTGCTCTCCTTGGGTTGGCTCACAGCCGTCCGATCACGATCACGAGAACCCCCCATGAGCTACGAGAAACCATCTAGAAATGCTGCTGGTCCACCATGGACCACAAGAAATCAGGTGGGAAATGCCCTGATGGTCCACACTCCCTTTGTGAACTGACGGTCCATAATGGACTGCGTGATGGCTCCTCACAGGTCGTGCTCTTGCATGCTTGCTGGCCGGCCTGCGCGTGCACCCACACTGGGCCGCATGCCCATTGGGCCCGGCCCATGCATCTACGGGCCTGGCCCATGCGTTTACGGGCCCGTACATCCTGTGGGCCCATCTACCATCCGTGGGCCCTACCAACCCACCTCCTTACCTTCTTTCATGTGTAACTTCTCCATCTGTAGTCCATTTGGATGGATCTTGAGCTTGTTGGATTTTGTTTATCATCTTAGATCTCATTCTAGGCTTCTTATGGATCGAATCTTGAGATATATTTCCTAACAGTCTTCAGTCTAGATGATAAATTTTCTCCCAACACCTGCCCCTACTCCCAAGTTCGATGTGGATGAAGGGAATATATGAGTTCTGATTTGCTAAAGACATGATGTCTTTTCCATCGAAACAGCACCTGTGGTCCCTAGGTTGAGCGAACAGTCATATTAGTGAGTAATCATGATCAGAAGGTGGCTGATGGAATTCGAAAAGTGGTATGCCTCGTTTCTAGCATAAATTATTAATAGGCTGACTGACATCTCCTACACACCAATAGAATCATATCAAGTGTCAGTCATCAAATGGTTGGGTAGGATTCGATATCCAGATAGTTCTGATCTTCTGTGCTCATAAAAGGAGGTTGTGCTTTCTGCCTTTTTCTTTTGTGCTTCCAGACTCTTCCAAGCATATCTTTTTCTCCTCTGGTTCTCTTTCCTATTTCGAGAGCTTTTCCAATTGCTGGTGGCTCCTCTTTGAATCACCGCCCTTACTTTCTATGGAATCACCATCCTCATCTCCTATGTCATTGCAAGTTGGTCTCCTTCCTTCTCTTGTTTCTTTTTTTTGTCTCTTTAGTCCAGTTGCCCTTCTTTCTGTATCTGTTCTCCTTTTATTCTTTCTTTGCATATTCCAATGGTGGGTTCTGGGAGTCTTAGTAAAAACTGATCTTCTAGATTGTCTTTCCCTTCAGGGGAGGCTCTTGTCAGTGTGGGCGAAGCACGCGGTATTGTATCCTCCATTTTTGATACAACTGGATCTAGATTAAGCACAAAGGACCTAAGTGTCATCTGTGTTAGATATGGGATCTCGATTGCCTTCAAATTGGAGTCTCCTAGGCCTAGTGGTAGGTCGGTAGTTCTTCTCCCGATAGGATCGACCTGTATGAAGAGGCTTTCAAAGTCGGACTAAGGCTTTCCGTCCTCCCTTTTTTGTCGAGCTCTTATATTTTTTTTGATCGCTCCTTTGTTCTATCATTCCTCACTCCTTTCATTTCATCATCAACTTTCTTGTTCTATATTCTAAAGCAGGAGTCCATCTTTTCTTTCTCTTTTTCGATCCTTCTATACCATAAAGAGGCATATCGATAATTGGTGGTATGTCTCTCCTTCGAGGGAGGTCTCTACTTTGATAAGGGGGCTCTTTTTTCGATGCATGGTTGAAAGGATCGGTTCTTTTTTTTTTAGATCCTTCTGTAGAGGAGTGGAGATTTTCACACTAGGGTCGGTTGAGGGATTCAACCTTCTGGGTCCCGAAGCTAGAAGATGAAGACTTAGAGCACTCCGCAATCTTAAGGGGATACAAAATTTCTCCATTAAATGACTTGCCGTCGGAGTAAGCTCTCTTTAGTGTTGGCATTAGTTCAGTCAACCTCAAAAGTGAGGATTTCTCCAATCTTTCTAATGCTTGCACTTCTTATTTTTATAGATGTTGACTCCTCCTCTATTACAAAAATGAAGCCTGAAGAAGTAAAGAGGTTGATGAGAGGTTCATTGAAGAGGAAGTTGCCCTCTTCATCCATCGATGCTCAGAAAAAGCCAAAGACTTCAGGTGAGAGTGATAAGAAAGTGGTCCCCCCAACTCCAGCTCAAATGGGGCTATTTCAATTTCTCCTCTCCAAACTTGGCCCCCGAAGCCAGTCGCTCTCTCCGCCCCCCAGATCGATTCAACCTAGGTAGGATTAGACTCAGCCATGGGGTCGATAGATCAAAGATAGGATTCGGATTCACCATCCATCTAAAACATCTTTGACAATTGGAAGACTACCGACAACATCTTTTGAAAGATGCATTTTGATGCCAGCCTGAAAAAGGTCGAAAGGGAGAGCTCCGCAAAGAAGTAGAAGCGGATGGTATCCTCTATAGTGCAGGTAAGTTTTTCTTCTCTTTTTCTCTCCCTTCCTCCTCTTCTTTCTTTTTTTTTGACTTCTTGCTCTTTGGGTATAGGCGGGTCACTACGTCGTTGCCCTCATTAATAGGCTGAGTGATGCTGAGGGAAACTGGCTGAAGTGCATAAAAAGTATGAGATAGTCGAAACTTTTGAGGTCAAAATCAAGTCAAAGGAGGAAGCCGCTGGAATCGAGGTCACTTGCTTGAAGATGGCACTGAATAAAGTCGAAGCCGACTTGGCTTTGGAGAAGGAAAGGAGACTGGAAGCACAGGCTAAAGTTGTCAATGTTGAGAAGAAGACTGAGGATCGGGTTGTCGAAGCTGGGCGCATAGTTGTGGAAGCCTTCCACGCATCTGATGAGTTTTCAAAGGAGAAATGTGTCTTCAACCATGCTTCCCAGACTTAGACGAGCTTCCTAGATGAGGCAAGAGAGGAAGAAGAAGAAGGAGGAGCCAAGGAAGGAGTTCCAAGAGATGGAGCTCCATTTGCCATAGCTATCGAAGGGTGCTTTGAAGCTGCTCTATCTTCGGAGGTCGTGCCTACATCCATTCCTACCGAAGCTATACCAGTTTTGCCATCGGGAGTGGAGTCGGAGCAGCTAGCTGCGGTTATCTCAAGCTCTTCCGTCGATCCTCACATCGAGATTAAAAATATTTAAACTTGTATATCTTTTTTTTCTTTCTTGTAATGTAATGAAAGATTTTGAAATGAATAAAAAGTAATTTTTATCCATGTTCTTTGATTCATATCTGCTTGTGATGTTTTTTCAATTGGTTTAGTGTGATTGTTGCGATCGCACGTTTGTACAATATCGTACCAAGTATCTGCCAACAGCTTTGCTTTTAAGGTTCGAGTTAAGAATCTTAAGGAGGACCTCTATCGGGCTCAATGAGATATTGTCGAAGTAAAAAAAACTCCAAAAGATGAAGAAGAAGAATGATGAATCTTCGGTAGAGGTAGAGCATTTGAGAAAGTGTCTGAAGCAAGCAAATAGAAAATATTTTGCCACAAAATGCAAATTGATTGAAGAGTGTGATAGATTTACAAAGTATGCTGGGAATGCTAATTAGAGGATGGGGGCGTCAAAAGTTTTTGCAACAAACGACTGCTCAAGGCACAGGATAAAATATTGGAGCTAAAGTACATTATTGTATTGGACAAAGTTGGTGATGAAGCTAAAAAATAGATTAGCCAACTTCAAGGTGATCTTCATTTGATTGAAGGTATAATTTGAAAACTTCATCAAGTGATGGACATGGGAGATCAGTAGTCGATGATATTCGGAGTGAACTTATCTCGATCTGAAGAATAATTGTTGATCTTTTGACAGCTTTGAGTAAGGATAGGTCCACGATGACTGAACTCTGAATCAAGCTGGCAGAGAGCGCAGTGGCAACTAAACATGCTAAGGCTACTGTTAGGGAGCTAGAGGATAGACTCGTTGTGACTCTATGTGATGCAACCCTTGCAGTTGCTGATGTATCAGCCCAAATGGTCGATGTCGATTTTGAGGAATGCAAAAATTTGGTCAGACAGCTCTTCTCCAAAGTTGACTTTCACCTTAATGCCCTTAAAGATGGCAAAAATACTGAAGCTCCATCGGCTAAAGGTGGTGCCTCCAAATGATTGTCAAGTAACTGATGTACTTTTTTGTTTCTCTTTTTTTTGTAAGAAAAAGCAGTTCCTCTTTTTTTCTCCTTTTTTGTTCCCCTTAAAGATGTCTATTTTGCAACTTCTGTGAGAAGTTCATTAATGAAATAAAATTTGAAACTTTTATTTTACCTGCGGTCTTGTTGATTGTGTTGTAGTGTGGATTTAATTATGTACGATTCTTGCATTAAGGGTTTTTGGAGATGTTTGCAAAGTGACCGTAGCTTTCCCTTTAGGTTTGGCTATGTGCATTGTTGAAGTAGGTAAGCCGAGAGTCCTCGAAGGTTAGCCCTCATTTGTTGCTAAAGTTGAGGGGTTGAGGGTCCTTGTAAGTTTGAAGGTCTTTTTAGGTTAGTCTTCGCTTTTCGTATGACTAAGATCTTCAAGGGTGTTGACTCACTGAAGAGCGAATGACCTCTAGGGTTCCTTATAGATTAGCCCTTGCTTCTTAGTTATCAAGGTCTTCTATCCATACGGTTTGAATCAAAGAATGTTGGGGGTCTTTGTAGGTTAGCCTCCACTTCTCGTGCAACTAATGTCTTCATGGGCCATTGGCTCGTTCAAAAGTGAGCGGTCTTTCGGGATCTTTGTAGGTTAGCCCCCACTGTTTAGCCACCGAGGTCTTCATCGATGATTGGAAAGAGCTGTCATGTCTGAAGTTTCTTTGGAGGAGTTTGGGGGCCCTAATAGTTGGCTTTTCATTGATTAAAGTTGGTCTATGAGTCTGCTTACTGAGAATCCAAGCATCTGTCCATGATGCACCTTGAGACTCCGTTTGTCATAATGGTGAGTGGAATCTTCCAAGAGAATGGATTGAGAATTTATTGTGGGTTATTCTCTGGTTGCCATGTGGTGAGTCCAGGCAATTCTTGAGGTATCTCGCCGATTATGCTTCAATAGTAGAAATGCACAGTAAATGATAGTGACTATTGACGTTTCGGAGTCGGACGCTTGGCTCAATTTGGTTGGTGATTGGGTGGTGCATGCTGCTTGAAACTTATATAAATAGTCCCCTTCGTGGCTGATATATTCACAAACTTTCATCTTTCCTTTCATCAACCTGCGATAATGGAGCCTACTCCTCAACAAGTTAGGGAAGCAGCCAAGAAGAAGGCCGAATATGTGAGGGGAAGGTCCTGGCTAAGCATGCGAGGGCCGTATCATTGGAGTCTCCAGGAATGAGTCGTGCACCCCATCCATCAAGAGTCTCAAGTAAGGGATCTTCTACCACAGTACGAGTGGCCCGTCCGGGTACCATGAAGGAGGCTTTTGCCGAAGCCCAGCTTCACTGCGTTGCAGAGTACAAGGTTTTGGAAGCCTTCAAGGGGGAGCTTCTTGATGCCTCAGCTGTCAGCTTCATCTAGGGCTTTGAGAATTGTAAAGTCTGCATAAAATACTTGATGCCGCAGTTAGATCCCGCCTTGAAAACAGTGACGAGGAGGTCGTGCATTCTCTTTGGATGAGGATTAGGCCCTCCTTGTCTTGGATCTAGGTTTTGATGAAGTTGAAGTACTATTGGTCCAGTGGAATGCCTTCTCTTCTTTTTTTTTGGTGTGTGTGTGACACTTTTCTAGCGTTGTTTTTGTGAATACAAAAGAAATGAAAGAAGGGTTTTTATATGCACCTCTCTCGTGGATATATTTTTTCTTATAATTATAGCTTTTTTTTTCTCTTTCTTCTTTTTTATCTGGTGAGTTAGGCACCTTCGAAGAGTTGTAATAGTTAGTCTTCAGAGGGGATTCACATTGAAATTGCATTTTCATCGAGAGCTAAGAGAAGAGTGGTGATATTCTGAGAAAAGGTATTTATTTAAGGAATAATCAACATATTATTGATAATATATTCAGAAATTTTTTGAATTTCATAGCCAAGATAGGGGTGTTCCATCTAGTTGCTTAAGATGACAGGTCTCCGATTTGATGACTTCATCTACTTGATAAGGGTCTTCCTAATTTGAAGACAACTTTCCGCATTCTGTAGGCTGGGAGATTTTGGCTCAACATAGGACTAGATCATTGGCTCTGAACTCTTTGTTCTGGATACGAGAGTTATAGTACCGTACTATCTTTACTGATAGGCTGCCATTCGTACCTGTGCTTTCTCACAAACTCATTCGAGTAGGTTCAAATTTATACGAAGCTGCTCTACATTACTTTGGTCATCATAGTTCTCCACCTGATGTGAGATGATGGCTTTCATTTTGAAGGAGAGGTTGAAAGGAGTCTCTCTAGTAGGTATCCTTTGAGTGGTTCGATAAGCCTATAGTATGCTATGCAACTCATCCACCCATGCTCCTTTAGCCTGGCCAATGCTGACTTTCTATCCCTGCAGAAGGGTGTAGTTAGTTACCTCAACCTCTTCATTAGCCTGCGGATGTCCCATCGAAGTAAAGTATTACGCAATGCCATAACTTTAATAGAACTCGATGATTTTAGAGCCTAAAATTGGTATCTGTTGTCGGTGATCAGTACCCACAAGAGACCGAATCGACAATTGATAAATTTCTAAATGAAGTCGGTCACTTTGGCTTTAGTGATTTTGGCAAGGGACTCAGCTTCTATCCACTTGGTGAAATAGTCGATGGCCACAAGCAAAAACTTTTTCTGACCCGATGCTGGTAGAAAAGGGCCTAAAATATCCATCCTCCTACTGTGCAAATGGCCAAGAAGCAGCTATTAGAGCCAGAGGGACAGCCGACTGATGCTAAACATTTGCATTCTGCTGACACCGATCGCATCGCTTGACGAAGCTAGCTGCATCATCCTACATTATGGGCCAATAGTATCTCTATTGAAGTATCTTATAGGCCAATGATTTACCATCTAGATGACTCCTGCATACCCCTTCATGCACCTCGCGAAGGGTATACTCAGCTTTGAAAGGACAAAGATATCTGAGAAGTGGCAAGGGAGAAGGATTGCTTGTAAAGCTTGTCTTCATAGAAGACATAGCGGGGAGCTTGATATTTGATCTTTCGGACCTCCTTAGAATCTGTAGATAATGCTCTAACTCACAGAAAATGGATGAATGGATCCACCAACAAGGTTCGCCATCAATCTGTAGGATCGGAATTAGTTCAAGCCCTCCTCTTGCTTTATGTTCATCAGGGAATCCAATCTTTCTGCTACCTCCTGTTGCTTACAAATGGCCCACAATAATCAGCTCTTTGGATCGAAGGAATGGATTTTTGTGGCTTCAAACTTGTGTACTAATGTCGAGCTATACCTTTCTGGGTAGATGGAAAGGTTCGGCAAAGGACGACATCGGTTGCCCTATGAATAAGCATCAAAGACTTGAAACTTTTCAGATGATCCACGAGATTAGTAATCCCATGGTAGCTCTCTAGCTATGACATCTTGAAGTTGCCGAGGAGTGGTTCTTGCATAATCTGGATGCTAAATGGTGGCTCAGTGCTGTACCCATTATCATGTGCCGGCACCTGATGGTGGATTGCTTCGATCCACTCATTCATTTTTGAAGTTTGGGTCGATATCCATATCTCAAATGGTACAGTTCTTTGAGTACTATGGCAGAGATAGCTGGCTGGGAGTTGAGTCCTACCTGGAACGAGGACTTAGGGACCGTCGTCTTCTCTATTTTGGACTATAGGGCCGACTGTGGTGAGTCCGCATGCTTAGGGTTCTGCAGAGAGACCGATGGTCGCTCCCGGGGCACCGATATAGGTTGCTGTATGGGGTTTGCCGGCTATGGATCTACCATCGATGTGATGTTGGTTGGTGGTACTATTGTTGCTGTTGGTGCCGATGCCACTGCCCTCAGTATAGCATGGAGCTGCTGCATCGCCTGGATGGTGGTGGTCAAAGTTTGCACCTACTGAAATAACAGATTGAGCTGCTCTGCATTGATGGGTACCATCTGCTACAAAGGTGGCTGAGGGGCCTCCAGTAATGGTTGTGTCAGAGCCTGCTAACTAGTCGTGTTCTCCACAGACTAGGAAGTAGCAACGGCATTAGATCGCTAGGAAGACATCCTATATGGGGCCATGGTCTCGATCTATTGATTCTTTTCAAAATCAGATCAGGGCCCTTCCTCTAGCACCAATCTGTTACCACTGAAATCTAATACTTGATTGGAAAGACTGGAGTGGTGGCACGTCCTCTCAGAAGAGAAGCCTGCAGGGTAAGTCCTAGTCGGAGCTGGATCCGATGGGGACCCTCCGACAGTTAAGTCAAAAATCAGGAGGAATAGATAAGAAGAAGTGTAGAAGGAGATCGTGCATGCATACCTTAGTGGTCTCCTGGAGGTTCTTTTGTAGGTGAGGGCTAGAGAGCTATTTTGAGTAGGTTACATGATTGATTTAGGAGCAATATGTTGGGATTTTCGATCAAAATTTCCAAGATCGAGAAGTTACATCTATCTTATCTATTTCAGAGCCAGCTAAATATCACAGACGCTTTTGAATTTTGAAATGAGGGTGCTGGTAGGATCGGACTAGCTTCATTTGTGGAGGCTTCAGCATGGTTCGATGGAGGTGGATGCTAAAGGAAGAAGCGGCTGGAGTCAACTGCATTCGGTGAGATAAAGATCGATGAGGGCTGAAGTATATCTATGATGGAAGTCGGAGATTAGCCAGTTCAGATGTCCAGTCATTTGTAGATGTTAGACAGATGTCGAACGTCAGTTGCCATGAAGACTGAGATAGGCTTGAGGCTGAAGTCAGGGTGAGGCCAATCATGGATGATCTACTTAGGAGGATCACTAGGAGTCAAGGATCATCAGAGACCGAAGCTAGGATCGGAGGGTCCCAAGTTACGCAATGGATGACTTCGGATGGTTCTTTTATGGTACAAGAGAAACACATATTCCTTCAGAACTAAATACTTTCATCCCTGACTGCACCATGACATCGGCTTTGTATATCATATCTGCCTTTCCATTGATCTATGTCTTCGGCTTGGATGACAAATTTTCTCCTAACATGATGTAATTTACTCCAAAGAGGATGTGGCTCATATTAAGGGGAAAAATTCCAATGTGGAATTATAGGAGTTCACGTGAACCATTTTAGAGGCCAAGTCAATAAAGCAATTAATAAAGAAAGATGGCTAATGGCCGAAGTAAAGGAAGAGTAGAGGAAGAATAGGATGGAGAGGACGAGGCCAAATGAGGACTATTGAAGATTTCAACCATAGAAAAAAAGGCACACATATGCAATCATCTTGTCTGCGGTCTGCAGTCTTTTAGCGGCTTTTCATCGAATAGATGGTAGGGTCAGCCTTGGCAGAGGATGGACGGACCCTTCTGGGAGTGAAGGAAGTCGGCCATCTATGGCCATCGATGAAGGTGGTCAATTTTTGAGTTTTGGCATCCGAAATTCGACCCACAATAGAGAAGCTTATAGAAGAAAAGCTCATGATGGAATGGCTTGCAAACATGGCCCGAAGGCACAGCTCATAGGCCCGCTGACCAAGCTTGTGGGTGCCTAGGCTGCTGCAGCATGCGCAGCCCAGGCCGCTACTGTGCGTGCGGCCTAGCATGGGTGAGCACGGATGCACGAGGCCCAGCTAGACATGCAGCCGAGAACACGTGCGGAAGCATGCGTGTAGCCCTTCATGCAGACTGCAATGCGGTCCACGATGGATTGTGGGAGAAGACACGGTCCATGCCTCACACATGGACCACTACAGTCTAAAACCTATTATTGCGGTCCACGATGGACCGTGGAGGAGACATGGTCCACGCCTCACACATGGACCACTACGGTCTAAAACCTATTTATTGTGGTCCACGATGGACCGTGGAGGAGACATGGTCCACGCCTAACACATGGACCACTACAGTCTAAAACCTATTTATCACGGTCCACAGTGCGGCTTTGCATGATCCGATGGTCATGAATGCACAGATGCACGATCCTATAGATTTGAGGGACAGGAAAGTTTGCGGGAGAGATTCAATGGTCAGAAATATTTTTTGAGTCCTGAACAAAGTCTAATTTCAATTTGGAGTGAGTTTTGGGCCTTTAAAAGAGATCTGACGGCCTGGGAGCATAGTGTAGCGGCTTAGGTGAGCAGCAGGTAGTAGCAACGGTAGAGAGCTATGAGAGTCACTGCAAAGAGAGTCTCTTTGGGATTTTTGTGAGAGCTTTTGTAAGGGTGAGTGCTTCTTGTTAAAGAGAGAGGTTATAAGAGTTGAGAGTATGAGATCTACTCTTATATTTATTTTTTCATAATAAATTTGCATGCCTTGTGGAGGTAGGCCTCAAGCTAATCCATGTATTTAATTATGTCTTATTTTATCTCTTTTCTTTTCTATATAGTATCAACATCATTATCTATGTTAGTGATCTTGGTGGGGATCCGTATTCCGCACTCCTAAGTGATCCTTTCCAACAAGTGATATCAGAGCATGTGGTTGTCCAAGGTTGTAGCAGTGTTGATTGAAGTTGAAGAAGATGGAGAAAATCAATAAAGATGGAGATCAATCGATATGATGAGAAGAGTAATTTCTTCCTATAGCAAGCAAGGGTGGAGGATGTGCTCATCTAGCAAGAGTTTATTGATGCTCCTTGTGTGAGAAGAAGCTGACTACTATGGAGAAGAAGGATTGGAGGCGACTCCAGATTCAGATGGTGAGTACGATTCGCTTGTATTTGTTGGATGATGTAATGATCCATGTGCTTAGCAAGACTTCTCTGACGATGATGTGGATGAAGCTCGAGGAGATATAAATAGTGAACTCACTCATCAATGCTCTCTTTCTCTATAAGCAGTTCTGTTGCTCCATGAATTGATTTTGATGATTACAAATATTTGAGAAGATTACTAATAATTTTGATTTGAAAAAAGATTTATTGTATTTCAGGGCAAAATAGTAATTTTATCAAGTTTTGATTCGAAAGTCTCAAGAGCAAGAACAGAAGATTTGTGATCTATTGAAAGTAATTTCATATTTTTTGGATATATATTTTGAGAGAAAATCAAGTTAAAAAAAAAGTCGACCCTTAGGGTCGATCCCTGTCAAAAGGGGCTGAACGACACGTTATTTTTGGCTGGCACATCCAAAAAGAACGATCCTAAAGGTCGACCTCTATTGTCCATGCAAGTCAAAGATATAGAACAGTGACTTTTCATTCTGCACCACAGAGGTCGACTCATAGGGTTGACCCCTGTGCAGGGGACGACCCTATGGGTCAACCCCCGCGATGGAAAATCTCCGCAATGACTAATTTTTTAGCTCATTTTGATCATCTTTAATACTCATTTGATGATCTCCAAAGGCTCCAAACTTGTCCAAATTTCTCTTCACCATCCATTGAAGATATAAAGGCACTTAAAGGAGAAAAAAAGCAGAGGTTCAAGCATTCATTTCAGCCCTAAGCAAAAAGCCCTCTTCAAGTTAAAGAAGCTTTCATTTCAAGTTCACCAACCCCTTAAGAGCTTATTCAAATCTTCAACAATTTTGAGGAGAATCAAAATTTTTTTCCTTATTGTGTAAAGTGTATTTAAAATTTTATTTGCTCATTAAAGGAGCTAAACTTGTATTTCCGTGTGATTAACTCTTATACTCTGTTTTTGTCTTGATCTTTAGTTTGAAAGGGTTTAAAACTTAGATAGGTTGATCCAAACTTTGAATTAGATTGTATTGGGTTGGTTTGTATCTAAAATATAAGTATTTAGCTTGGGATAGCTAGAGTCGGAGGTACCGACGTTGTATTCTTGTTGAATACGTTTTAGTAGATTTAAATTCTCAAGTAGGAGCTTGGAGAGTGAATGTAGGTGCAAGGTTGACATCGAACCACTATAAATCTTGATTGTTTGTATTGTGTTTTCTTGCTCTTTTCTAAATTTCTTTATTTTCTTGCATTCTTGCATCTCATTTCTACACATTGCTTAAATCACTTACTACATATAACTTGCTTATTATTACTTAATCCTTGTGGTTCTAAATTAACTTAAAATTTTAAAACCCAATTCTCCCCCCCTCTTGGGTTGCATAGCTGGGCAATAAGTGGTATCAGAGCTTGGTGCTCTAGCTCTACTTTGATTTAACCATCAAAGAGACAAAGATCTATAGCAACTCAAGTTGGTGCTTCACTAGTCGAGGGACAGTCCACAAATCGATCTCCATTTTTCAATGGGTTAAACTACACATATTGAAAAGGTCGGATAAAATTTTATTCAAGTACTTGACTATGATATGTGGAGTATCATAGTTAATGGACCACACACATCCACTAAGATCATTGATGGTGTAGAATCAACCAAACCCGAAAAGAATGGGATGAGGTTGACAAGAAAATGGCTCAACTCAATACTAAAATCATGAATATTTTATATTATGCTTTAGATGCAAATGAATTTAATCGCATTTCAACATGCATGTCGGCTAAGAAAATATGGGATAGGTTAGAAGTAACTCATGAAGGCACTAATCAAGTTAAGAAATCAAAAATTAACATGCTTGTGTACAAATATGAACTCTTTAAAATGGAGCATGATGAATCAATAATTAAATATTTATTATTTACAATATTATTAATGATCTAAAAAATCTTGATAAGTCTTATTTTAACAGCGATCTTGTGAGAAAGATTCTTAGGTCTTTACCAAGGACTTGAGAGGCCAAAGTGATCGTAATTCAAGAAGTCAAAGATCTAAATATTTTATCCTTGGAGGAGCTTTTAGGAATGACACACGAGCTAAGTATGAAACAACATCGAGAAGAAGAGGACAATCGCCCTCAAATCCACTGCTTAACTCGATGAGGAATCCGATGAAACAGAAAATGAAGAGAAAAATGAAGAAATAGTCCTCATCACTAGAAAGTTTAAAAGATTTTTGAAGAAAAGAAAATAAGGATGAGGAAGAGGCAGCCTATAAAAGGGGAGCATCGCAAGGAGAAGGATAAGGAGCAATCCCTTATTTGTTATGAATATAAGAAGCCGGGACACTTTAGGTCTG